>OVAX01000094.1:46124-136409 GCA_900406405.1 Lepidium africanum | reverse complement strand
GGAAAGTGACGGTTAATCCGTCGGAAATTACCGACGGAATACCGACGGAAGAAAAATTTCCAACGAATTCCGACGGAATTTGTTTTTCCGACCACGCCGAACCGACGGCTAGTTTTCCGTTACGNTTTCCGACCACGCCGAACCGACGGCTAGTTTTCCGTTACGAAGCCGTCGGTAAAGGCTCTTTCCGACGGCAAACCGACGGTTTTGGCCGTCGGAAATAGGCCTTTTTCTTGTAGTGAATAGCTACACGGAGTACGGTAGAATTCTCTCATATCATCAGATAAAACGACTATTAATTTCAAGTCAGTCAGAATTTGCGGGATCTTGACTATGAGAAGTTTGAGTTATAAATCAGGTTTTATCGATCCAGTTGACAAAAATAAAATAAAAAAGAAATAATGTTTGAGGTAATGCACATACATTGGCTCTTCGGTGTTTAATCTCTACTTATGGCCAATACACATTCATTGCAATCACTAAAGACCGTCCATTTTGGGGGAAAGATTCAACGTACTACTAATACGTCGGCTTTACTTTTCCAAATATCATTACAAACCAGGTAGGCTTTTCATCATTTAAACAAATTTTTACAATAGTAATATGTAAAGATTTCTAAAATGTAATAAAAATTTATAGCTGTTTTTTTTTTTAATTAACAATTAGATTGATAAGACTTGATTTATAACCCTAAAATCTATTTTTAGTCTACTATATGTAATTGGAAAGGATCAATATGTGATACAAAAATTATTAACGTCCTAATCACTAGATTGAAAATAATTCAGTTAACATAGTTATCTACTATAGTATTATCGATGGATCATATTATTTATATTTAAATCCGCATAATGCATACTTTAAAAAAATATCAAAATATCAATTATTTGGTTACCAATTTTAAACAAGACTTATCGACTATCGTACTTTAAACAAATAACAACGAAATGTGGATTTAGAAGAATTTTTTCTTCTGAAAATGAAAGTGGGTTATGTTCGTGCTTTAGAGTTTATTCCATATATTCGGATTTTGTATTTGTTTGATTAGTCCAAAAGTATTTTTAAACAATTCCTTTTTGCACCATATATGTATTGTAACATTAGAAAAAAGGTTGAAAATTCCATTTTGATAAAAAGTTAACCGCAATGGCTCAATAACTATACTTCTAAAATAAATATAATTTCCATAAGATACTTACCATGTTCATGTTCGTGTGAACGTCGCAGCGACAGCGGCTATAGTAATGCAAAAGTGAGTTTAACAATAATGCAATTAGAAATAATTATACTGTTACGTTGATCGCCGGCTTATAAAAGTCATCGCTAAATTTCATAGCGATTGTGAAAGACACCATACCTGACAGCAGCATCTAGTTTTAGCGACTGTTTTCATTATTTTTGTCTTTGACAAAGACTAATTTTTTTCATGCGTCGCTGTCGCTGCGACGTTAATAAGAACAATGCCACTTTCACGGTTCTCTAAAGTCTAAAGTGTCAAACAAAAAAAAAGAGTGTGAAATCTTAACAAAAGAAAAAGAGTAAACAAGAGTATTGTTCGTGTAATGTTTTAAGGAAACTGGACCGTCCGTTTAAGATCGGAAGAAGGAACATTTAGGATAAAATAAATGAAAGAGCATGCGATACGTTAAATTCTGAGCCCTCAAAAGAACATGAGCCTGGGCCATCACGCGTACCATTCTCGATCATTACATAGAATTGGATCCACTTCCGTGTGCCATCTCTCAGACCTTTGATTTGACATCTCCATTACGTAAAGTTTGTTGCCCGATCTATTTCTTTATTTTTATGTTGATTTTTTTCGTTAACTACTGGCCGTCCCTTAGATTAATTTATAAACCGACGATTAATAAATATTTCAATTGCCTAAAATTTTTCTAGTTTTATAGTCAATGAATTCAAAAGACCAAACAGTTACACCTGATCAAAAAAGATCGACGGTCTATTTCCACCCAAAAATTTCGATATAACAACATATCAACCTATATTTAGACTCTATCTAATTATATCTAAAGTATGTATGCAAGGTCTAATTGCACTCAAAATTAGATAGTGACTATCGAATTCCATACATAGTATACGAAATCGGTCTAATTGCACAAATTGCTGGATAATTATAGTTTTGTTGTAAACCAACAATTGGTTATGACTTTTAACCATTAATTAACCGAACCTAAACTAATTTTAGACCCGACTAAATCTCAAATAGGCAACGTTTATCCTAACCCGCTCAAATTCGGTTGTCAATTTGAGATTTGGTCGGGTTTAGATCTAGTTAATTAATAATTTAAGATCATAACCAATTGTTGGTTTACAACAAAACCATAATTATCCAGCAATTTGTGTAATTAGACCGATTTTGTATATTATGTGTGGAATTCGGTAGTCATTATCTGATTTTGGGTGTAATTAGTTTTGTATGTATATTTTAGGGGGAATTAGATAAAAGGTCTAAATATAGGTTGGTCTATTGTTATATCAAAATTTTGGGGTGGAAATAAACCGTGAACCCTATAAATGATCAACAGCAACATATGTTTTATTAACAGTTTTTTGGTCAACAATATTCAAAAAAATCATTTTATTCACTCCAAATCTCTTACTTTTTTTTCTCCAAAATCAACGCATCCTACGTCTAAACCCAATGAAATAATCATACTTCTTGAAACCGGTAAGACGTATCCTACGTCTTGAATTAATCAATATTAAACCTAAGATGAATAAATAAATGTCTAAACCCAATGAAATAATCACAACGACTCTTCAAATACTGAAATAAAACTAAACCCTAAATTTTTTCATTGTATGCATAAACCCAAAAAAATAATTAAAATCACACATAGCTCAATACTATACCCAAGCCTTTTATAGGATGTCTAAAGCCAAATGATTGTATTGAAACCGGTAAATCATGGTTAAAAAAAAATCATCAATGGAGAAAAAAAAATAGAGACGAAAATTCAATCATTTGAAATCGTAAAAAAACTCAATCCTAAAACCACAACTAAAAATGCCTATTTTAAAAGAAATGAACAATAGTTAAGAAACAAATGGCTCAGTTGACTTACTTCCGATTTAATTTGGTACTAAATGGTGAATTCGAATATATCTTTAATGATCTAACTATTGTTGACAAAAAAATGATATAAGTTGTTTTCATGAAACTTTAGTTTCAAACTATATTACACAAAATTACTTGACTTTCTAAAATCGCATGACGATGAAAAAGACAATAAATATAGAAATATAACCACTTGAATCATATACACTAGCAACTATATATACAAAATATAATATTTTGATTATTCTCTTGGAACTGGGAATAAATGAAGCAACTCGTGAAATTATATAGAGCTTGATCCAGACGTGATTACCAATGCCAGAAAAATAATATTTATTGCAGTCTAGATATTTCTATAAACTTGACGCATTTCATATTTAAATGAATAAAGGAAAAAAGACGAGAAAAGAGCATGAGAATTGGTGAATAATAAAGTTATAATTTCCTGCTGATCTGCATCATGTGTGTTACTGTTACGCACAGTGTCCAGATTCCGGAGTTACCCTTTCGATACTCTCTTTAAATATTGATTGGTTCAACGGTTTCGACTTTCTTTAACGGCTAAAAAACTGCCGTCCCTAATAGAAGCAATTTTTTGGGATTACTTTCTTCGACTAGGTTGCTCAATAACGTTCTAACCTCTTTTATTTTATTTTTTTTGCTTTTCTTTTTATATAAATAAGGAAAAAATTAAACCATATACGTAATTTATGCAATCAGATTATAAGAAGAAAACAAACATTTTCTGATATTATATAAAAGTCTCTCACTGGCTTGTACAGATAATAACACCCACTCAGCTCACGAGAAAATTATACCTCCCTAACAAATTTCTTGACATAACCAAATAGAGTTAGTCTTGTTCTAATAAAACACTAACCTAAAATCATCTACAAATTTTTAAATATATCTAAAGTAGATCTTCCTCCTTCCTTCAAACAAAATAAAAGTTTCAAAAATATAAACCTAAATACATCTTTGATGATCAAAGCATAGATGTGATGAGAGATTTGAAAGCTATTTCGTCACAAGGGATAGTGAGACCCATGTTGTGGTCGAATCCAAACTCTTCCTCAGCTTGTTGTAGAAGAAGCTGAAACTCGGTTCGGGTCAAAAACGAAATGGGTAAGACGTACCTGGCCCGATTTCCTCCTACATAGACCACGAAGTGACCTTTTGGAACATCCAGTGGAAGAGATTCTTCATCATGTTCTTGTTCATCGTTATATTCACTGTTCTGTTTCTTCCCCAAACTTGAACACTTCTTCAAGATTTGCTTTATCATAGGTGTCTGTGTCAGCTTGTTCCGGTTTATAATCGCCATTTCTCCAAGAGTAAAATGGTTTTTTAATTTATTGTTTTATGTTCTTGTTGAGGGTGTTTATAGAACTGAGGAGAGAGTGAAGAAGGGTTTGTTGAGTTGTGGTATTTATGGATGGTTTCAGTAAATTTGTATATACTTACAATATTAGAGTCTTGTGATGGGTCTAAGAGTCACTAAAAACCAGCGCTACTAGACAAATACAAGGTCAGCTTTTATTCTAAGGTTTCGGAGAAAGAAAAAAAAGTTTATTTGGTGTATCGAACCAATAGGTGAAGGGTTTAAACATATATGCACGAGGATATTTTACAAAATTGTTGGAATGTGATTGTGGAAATTGTGATCATTTTAATCTATTATATACTTTAGAAATTTTTTCTGTTATTGTCAATTGATTTTGATTTGAAAATCAATAATTTATCAAGCTAGATGATAATTATTAGATTTTATTTTTTGGTGTGCGTGCTTGAAGGCTATATAATTCTTAGGACCGTTTTGAACAAATATGCGTGTAAGATTCATGTGTTTGTCTCGATATATGAAGTGTTTGTTACGGAATAGCTATTTGTTGTACACTTTTTATTGTCACATCGTTTAATGTGTATATATATATCATATGTCGAAGTAAGATATTAAATTGGCTGAAGGTATACAGAGAAACGGAAACATAGAAAACGAAGCGTGGTTCATGTGGTTTAGCTTGAAGAAGATAGCATATACAATGTGTTATATTATTAAATTTGGATGAATGCAAATTATTATTTTTTTTGGTAATTTAGGAGTTCACATATTTTATAAAAGGGGTCTGGATTATTCTCTTGGAGTGGTACAACCCATGGATAGACCTTCACTTCCGAGTATTCAAATAGGACAAAAGTATGAGCATATATCAATGTAAGTGTAACTAGAAAATTATAACTTAGTTTTCATAATAGATGAATCGAATATACGAACTTTTTAAAATCTTAGACCCGCTTCCTACCACTTGACCACAAACTCTTTGTCAATACAAATTAATTTTAATATCTAAGTTTCGAGTTAGATTGGAAATAAAAAAATTTCTAACCAATTTTCGGGTCAGAGTAAATAACCTAGATATACTTAGCTGTAAACAAATGTCCTTATACCGAAGACACGTTACTAGTTTATGCAAAATATCATTTAAATGATAATCACATTAATGTAAAGTAATAAAGGTGTAAAGTGAGACCCTACGCAGAGTAATGCAAACGAGGAAGAGAGGAAGGCATCACGTAATTGTGAATGCAAATATCAAATTCAAGATGTATAAGCAGAGCAGAGAGTGAGAGAGTAATAGATGATTGGTAAGCAAAAAGGGTAGCTTATCGATGAGATCGTGAAAAGGACAATATAATGCAAACGTCAAGCATTAAGGACAGTACCTTCTACCAATTAAGGCTTCCTCCATTAATATTCCTGCCACTGCAATTATGTATTCCACATGCTCCTCCCATAAACCCATTCCATTCTTTTTCTTTCTTTTTTTCTATTCATTGTTTCTTTATTGGGACATTCATGTCAAACGTACACAAATTTAGTAATTACGTTATACATCTATATATCAACGGTAATAACTCCATATGATTTGTTAAACCAAACAATTCCATCGATCTAGAACTCAATTCCATTCCTTCTTGGAATTCTCATTTAATATAAGTTATATTTGCTGAAAAAAAAAAAAACTCAAATCTTCCAAAGTCCAAACAATGTAAACATTTAACAATTTAGTGACAGTTTTTTTATTCTCATTATATTTGGATTGCATCTTTTATTTAATGCGCAGAACAACAAAATGGAGATATAAGAGCATTTCCAACTATGGATCCTAATTGGAGGTTTTTCATTATAAAATATTAATATCTTTACAAAAGTTTAGTTTTTTATTTATTTTTTTAAAAATAAGAAAAAAATTGTTCAATCATATTAGGACATGTGTCTCTTAAATCTCAAATAAGAACCCCTTGTCTCTCAAATAAGAACCCCTTCTCTTTCTCTTTCATAGCTTTTTCTATTATTTTAATAATTTTTTAATGTTAGAAATTGGATAAAAGACTCAGGTCTAAGATTCTTATGCGTGTGTTATGTTATGTTACTAGTACATAACAGAACTTTTAAATGCAGCACATAAAACTGCTAACTTATCTTTACTTTGAGAATCAAATTATGAATGTGTATAAAACATTATTGGAATGGGAAAATAACGAACTTTATGATTGATCTAAAATGATGTTCCTTTCCTCTTTTTAAATTTGAGACCACTGATATACAAAAACCCAGCTAAACCACAACATCAGAAGACAGGAAAAAAAAAATGTCAAACACAGTTCTTCAAAGAATCTCCAGCACCCTGAAAGAAGAATGAAGAAAGCACAAAATCCGCGATAAAGATTCCGACAAGAGACATAACAACTGCAGATGTTGTAGATTCTCCCACACCTTTAGCACCTCCCGTAGTCGTTACTCCCCAAGAACAACTAATTACTGATATTATAGCTCCAAAAACTTGAGATTTTATCATCGCACTCACAATGTCCCATGGTCTAAGCGCTCGATGAGCCGAGTCCATGATAATGTTAATGCTGATCCCATAAACAGCATCAGAGAGCAGAGCACTTGAAGCCATACCCACAGTGAAACACATGAGTGTCAGAAATGGCAGAGCCAGACACGAGGCAATGACTCTTGGTGTGATTAGATAATCAACTGGGTCGGCACCTAATACACGGAGTGTATCGGTTTGCTCTGAGACTTGCATTGTCCCTAGTTCGGCTGCAAATGCGCTTCCCATTCGCCCAGCAACAACAATTGACGTGATGACTGGACTTAGCTCTCTAGAGAAGGCTAGAGCCAAGACACCTCCTATGGATCTGTTTAGACCTAGTCTAGTGAATTCTCTAACGAACTGGATTGTGAAAGCCATGCCAACAAATGTAGAAGTCAGAAGGCAAACTCCTAGAGATTTGGGTCCAGTTCTCTCCAGCTGTTGAAGAGTGTTTCTCCAGTGAATGTTACCCTTTAGAATCCGGAGAACGACTTGTCCTGCAATGATTGGGACTGATAAACCTCTCCATATGTATTTAGAAGGTGACCATTTGCTGAACGGAAGCTCGGGTTCTGGAGTCGGTGTGGTGTTCCCAGTGGAAGTTTCTTCTTCCAACATAGACATGGACGGATGACCATCATTAGCATTCAGGTTCACATATAATCGTCTTTGCCGTATCAGATTTGAATTCTTCAAAACCTGACTTTTTCCAGTGAAACCAACTTGAGAAGGGTATAAGGGCTTAATACCAATGGAAGCATCAAACCTTGGAAGACTTCTGGAAAAGCATTTTTCAAGAATCCGAATAAAGATCATATAATCAATGAGACGACGATGCAAAATGAGGAAGCTTTTAAACATATGCATACACCAATACCTATGAGGGAAACCAAACGACTGATGGATACAACAAGTCTGCATCATTATCACCTTCTTCTACTTCACTGATTCAGTTCCAGCTGTAGACAGATTAAGTAATGCGTAACTAAGGCAGCACCCCAAAAGCAATTAGCCTGACATTTTGACCAATAAGCGAGAATTTAACAGTTTTTTTCACTCAATCAGCATTTTCAAACATAATCGGAACAAACTTTGGAAAAGCAAAAGAAAACCCAGAACCGATTATTACTGATTTTTAATCCAAATCGAGACAACGATTCCATAACTAGGTTCCACTTTATAACAATCAAATCAATCAATATCTAAAGTAGTCAATTTTGAATCCAATCCTAAACTTAATAATTATGTACAGGCTAATCTAGTTGAAATCCTACAATAAAACGACGGGAGCAAACAGTTAGATTTGTCGATCTTCTTACCGATACGAACCTTGAGAAAAGTAATAACCACTTGGGGAAGAAAAAAAAGCACGATATAAACAATGGATTGGAGAACACTTACATAAAGAAACGAAACCGAGCTAGGAAAATCGAAGAAGCTTGCTAAAGAGGATTTTCATCGAGTGAGAAAGTAACACAGAGCTCATAAGAACAACACACCAACTTATTACAGTTGCGAAGAAGATGTGGGTTAAACTCGCAATCTTTTCTTCCCAAAATAATAAAATAAATAACAGCAAAACAATAACTGGGTCCAAAGGCTCAATTTAGTTTACAATTCATAAGTAATCCAAGTTTAGCCCATTTGTAATTTACACATGGTCCAATTAATATAAGTATTTGCAATTTCATGCTAGAAAATATACTATATTTTAGTTTCATCCTCTCTCCCGGGATGGGATGAAATGAAACCACTTTGTGTGGGTTATATGGCCAGTAGGCTAAAGTGAAAAAGACATTTGTGTATAAACATCTAATTTATTAAATCAATCTCTATATATTGTCGTCGGCACTAATTATCATCTTTGGTTAAAAAGATTATATATAATACAGGTCTAAAAATATAATATATGAAATATTTTTAACAGAAGAATCAATAAAAATTGCGCACTGAATAAAGTAGCAATTTCACAAATGACCTTTTAGTCAATAAAATTTAGAATGTTTATGAAATTTAACTCGAACATAATATATATAAACATATCTAGAAAAGGTAAAAAAAAAAAAAGAAGTAAAAATATAAATGTGAAAAGAGGAACGGTGGTGTTCACGTGAGAGTGAATCTTTGTAACCTTTGCGGAGACAACAAAGTGATCTTTTGATTTGGTGAGCCGGTCCGTTCTTTGAAAGCAGAGTCTGTATAATATAGTATATGCCTCTCTACGTTTTATATACTCTGACCTCTAACCTAGTACTCTACACTACAAACAAAAACATTACTTCTCCTACACGAACCAACGTGATTCTGTCAAATTTAATGCAAGCGAGGTTCTCGATTCTTCTAGACAGATAAACACAAACTCTAGTTGATAAGAGCTGCAAGTCTGACTCTTTCTTTCTGGTAAAATAGAAAAGTGTTGTAGTATAATAAATTAATAATAGATAGAAATGCAACGAAGAATATAGAGAGAAAGTAAAGTAGTGATGCAATTGCAAGTGCATGGTATGGGTAATGGGGCCCAGAGGCTGAAGAAGGCCCATAAGCTAAAAGAAGAGGAGAGGACCACGTGGCAGAGAGGTAGCTAGTTCTAGAATTGGAGTGGATACTAAGAAGTAAGAAAGAGTTGAATCTCGTGATCACACTGTTTCTACTATTGGCAATGCATTGTTGCTTTCATCTAGGGTTTCAGACCCTATCCCCCTCTCCTCCTTCTTTATTTCTTTTTCACCTTTCCAACTCCAACCACACTTGTATTACACTTCCACAACTTATCATAGACGTCTGTTTTCCATATATACCTTTTGTAAAATTTGTATAAGCTAGTTGAAAATTTACACACATATATATGTATATATGTGGTGAATTTATTTACAAATGATTTTAGTAATATATATCATATTGGATAAGTTTTCATATAAAAATATACTAAGATTATACTTGCGTTATAACGCAGAATTCGACTGTTTTGATTGGTTTTCTAAATCGCGTTTATTTAACTTGTTAGACCCGTGTTGATATTTTAAAATACGTGTTGATATTTTGAAATATTGTTTTCAAATTGTTGTTTTTTCCGAACCGAAATCGATCTAAATTAGAGAAACCGAACTGATAATATAGCCAATGAGTCCTAAATCTATGTATCCGAAAAATCAAATCCGAAGCAGAACCGAAATCAAATCAAGAATCATTTTTTTTGTTTTTTAGAGTTTTTCTATTACTTTTTTAATTTTGAAATTTTATATAAAATATATGATCCAGAGCTCAGTTTATACCGAACTAAATTAGATGAACCGAATCCGACAAAATACCAAAATGTTTCCTAAATATATATGTATCTGGAACATTGAATCCAACCCGTACCGAAACTGAATCAATAACCGATATATTTTTTTATTAAATTTTAACTTTTTAAACTTTTTTTTTATTTTGAAATTTTATATAAATATCCGATCTAGAGCTTGGTCTATACTGAACTAAATTAGATGAAACGAATCCGACAAAATACCAAAATGTTTCCTAAATATATTTATATGGAACATTGATACCAATCCGTACCGAAACCGAATCAATAACCAATATATTTTTATTGAATTTTAACTTCTTAAAGTTTTTTCCATGAAATATTATTAATTTTGAATTTTTGTATTAAAATCTGTAACAAAATCTATCTTAATCTATTTTTAAGGGTTGTTACTAACCTTATGTTACAATTTTATCATAAAGTTTAGAACATAATCTAAATGAAATTGTCTCCCACTTGAATATATAAGATATATATATATATATATACGTATATATATAAATATATTTTTGTCAAAAAATTAAGAGATAATTGCAAAACTAGTTCAATAAGATGATGAAATTACAAATTTAATCATTTGGAATCTGTGAATAGTATCAAAGGTGTGAAAGTTACTAAAATTTTCCATGATTTCAAAATAATTACGAAAATGTCATTATGATTTAATTTTTCTTAAAAATCAAACCTTTTTTTTCTTCTTCTTCTTCAACGAAGAAGAAAAAAGAATGATTTTTTTTTCTTTTTAGATTTTGTTGTGTTTTGTGTTAATTTTTTAAAGTTTTAAGTACTCTATATTTATCTTCATCACTCCTCTAAGGTATGCGTTCATTAGTTTCATTTTTATGAAAGTTCACAACTCCAAAATTGCATATTTTCCATATAACTCGAATTTGAGGGTTTTGTTGAGTGAGTTGAGTTGCATTGTGTTGAATATTGGTTGGGTATCTTGATTAGAACACAAAATTACAAGGTTAATGAGTTAATTTTGAAATTTTTGAAATGTTATGTTGAAGATGATGAACAGTGATGAAAAACCTGCATCACAGCAATCGAAAACCTACATAACAGCAATCGAAAACCTACATAACAGCAATCAAAAACTTACATAACAGCAATCGAAAACCTACATAACAACAATCGAAAACCTACATAACAGCAATCAAAAACCTACAAAGCTTGACTTTAAACCTACATAACAACAATCGAAAACCTACATAACAACAATCGAAAACCTACATAACAGCAATCGAAAACCTACAAAGATTGACTTCATACCTACATAACAGCAATCGAAAACCTACAAAGCTTGACCTTCAAACCTACGTAACTGCAATCGAAAACCTACAAAGCTTGGTATCTCGAAAAACCTATATAACTTGACTTCAAACCTACATAACAGCAATCGAAAACCTACAAAGCTTGACCTTCAAACCTACATAACAGCAATCGAAAACCTACAAAGCTTGACCTTCAAACCTACATAACAGCAATCGAAAACCTACAAAGCTTGACCTTCAAACCTACATAACAGCAATCGAAAACCTACAAAGCTTGACCTTCAAACCTACATAACAGCAATCGAAAACCTACAAAGCTTAACTTCAAACCTACATAACAGCAATCGAAAATCTACAAAGCTTGACATTCAAACCTACATAACTGCAATTGAAAACCTACAAAGCTTGGTATCTTGGAAAACCTACATAACATGACTTCAAACCTACATAACAGCAATCGAAAACCTACAAATTTTGACCTTCAAACCTACATAACAGCAACTTGACCTTCAAACCTACATAACAACAATCAAAAACCTATAAGTCATGCGCAAACAGTCAACCTACAAAGGACGTTTTAGAACCTACATAACTGCAATCGAAACCTACAAAACGTTGTCAGTTTGTCTACATAACCTACACAACGTTCATGCGCTGACGTGGAATTATTCATTAATGGCAGTTTCATAATGCTTTTTTTTTGTTTCACCTCGAAAGATTAGATTTGCAATTTTCAAATTTTTTACCATTTTCTCTTCTTTTTAGACTAGATTTGCAATTCACCTAAAAATTAAAGCGATAAGATTTAATTTTAAAAACAAAAATTTCAAATTCTAAAGATATTACGTTTCAACTACACGATAAAGTTTGTGAATATTAACTTTAGGAAGAAGCTTTGAGTCACTTCCTTCCTTTATAGATTCAACAAGACAAAAAAGCCATTTGAGGCGGAAAGAACATAATTATCACTTTGCTTTAAGCTAAAAGAACTAATGGTGACTGAAGTTTAATGAACCTTCAATATTATTTTAATTTTAACAAAATCTACATCCATTTGTTTTCTTCTAGCATCATATGTACGCTTGTGACATTGTATGCATCTCTTCATCTTCTTTGTAATTTGAGAAAGAATGCGACTGATCGATTAAAAAAAATTACATAATGGCATGATATTTCATTCTTAAATCAAAATTATTCTATTTATTTCATTTGAACCAGTCTCCTCTGTTTTTTTTTGTACTCCTAGTTTGGAAGCCAGCACCAATATCGAAGTAAACTGTTATAGTTATTAATTATGCTAAGTAGGTAGCAAGGATAATGATTGACATGTAGTTTTAAAAACTTTGAAGAGAGAGAGAGAAAAGAGACCGAAGTGGAGAGAGGCAGTGAAAGGTAAGCACAAGGCTCGAGGGTGAAAGACAAAAGACATAATAATTGGAACTTCTGCAATTCTAACAAAGTCAATTTCTCACTCTCTCCTTTCTCTTCAGTATTCACAAATCATAGTAAGATCATGTTCTACTCATCATTTACTCATATAATTACCAATAAACGTTCTGAGATATCTTATATCATTTGCCATTATTATATTTGAGCACGCAATACAATTTGCATTTTTTTCTTATTTTAATACTTTCTTCTGTTTTATTTTTTATTTGTTGATTGTTTTAGAAAAAAATTTGTTTTTTTAGTCGATATTTTAAGATTTCTATACAAAATTTATTGTACATTTAGTATTTTTGACTCTTTAAATCTTGCAGATTGATTTGTGATTAGTTAAATTATTTTGAAATTTGTGATAAATTATATTTTATTTAGAAAAAATAAAAAATTAATGATTTTTTAATATGTTTGAAAAACTTAAAATATCAAATATAAAAAAACAAAGGGCGTATAACATAAATTATATATTATCACCAAAATTACATTTGGGCCGTTCAAATTATTACATTATTAATTTTGTTCCCTCGTTATTATAATTTCGCATGTTAATTAAATACCACTAAAAATGTTAATCCCTATGTATGGTCCAAAAACACTTGGAACATTCATCATTTGATCATGCTGTGCAATCTCATTGCCTAAGATTCTAGTTTATAGGACAGTCATTCCTATTTCCTAAGATATTATATTTTTAACGGGATATAATATAGTTTTAAAAAAAGTTTTATTGTGAAGTCAACAAGATTCAGTAATACATGCTATGACAAACTATCACGATTAGTCATATCCGTGTAATTAGAGAATTACTGCTTGACAAGCTATAGTTCTCATGCATCGAACACAAAAAGGAAAAACAAGAAAGAAATTTTGTAGAGAAAAGACAAAAGGGACATTAGGTAACTAGTTTAATCATGAAGATCCTCAAGAATTCATGACTTTAGTTCTGATAAAATATTATGATTTGTGAAAAATAAATAAAGTATTAAATTAGAGAAATGTTTTTCTTAAATGGTTTAGTGTCATTTAATTTTATATTTTTGGTAAAACGTGAGTGTCATTTTCCAAGCTTTTCTACTCGAATTTGACTATAAAAAATTGTATTTGTTCTATGTGATATTTTTAGAGATTTAAACTTTGAGAGAAATCAACTATAAATTAAATATTGTCGATCAAATTTTATATATATATATATACATATATATATATCATAAATTATTAAGCTTTATTAAGTATACAATTTGTAAACACTCTCAATCTCTCTCACCGGAATTTTAAGCCACCGTCTCTCCCTTTCCGGCGGTCAGTGAGTCTCACCACCGCCGGAAAAGAGAGCCCACCGTCAGTATCTCATTGTCGGTTGTCAGTTATCTCATAGCCAGAGTACCTTCTCTAATACACCCTAGATCTATGATTAGGCCTCCTCCGCTTAGCCACCACTGCCATGTTACTTCACCGGTTTAGTTGGTGCCACGGTAGTCTCGTCACGGTCTTCCTTCTCATTGTCCGTGTGAGGATGGCGGCCTTGAGTTCGTTAAGCCAACAGGATCTCTGTGCTCTTCCGTTCAACTCCTCTCCTCACATTTTCCTCGACGCTGAGTAGTCAGATTCTAGCGGTGAACCTCGCCGTCACCGACACAATCGCTGTCTGCACAGCCGGAGGCTATGGTTATGGTCTCTATTCTCTCCTCTCCTTTTGGCTTTGTTTGTTCAAGTTTGAGGACTGTTTGGATCTAGGTTTTAGATAAGCATTGCTTTTTGGTTTAGTTGTTAGATCTAGATCTAGTGTTGGTTTTGCGTGGATTGCTGCCAGTCTTGTGCGTGTTGGTTTGAGCTTACTCAATTTCATGTTGTTGTCTTGTTCGTCTGTGTCTCCAGTCTATTCTGCTTCATTGGTTTTGGCAGAAGGAGGTGGTCTATTGGCAAGGTTGCTTAATGTTGCTTTCATGAATTCAGTACGGATTACTCCTTGATAGAGTTTTAGGCGTATTTAGGTCCGAGCATTGAGGGTTGTCTTTTAGCAATCAATTTAAAAGTATTGTCAGATCTTGGTGTTTGTGTTTCTTTACTTCTATTTCCGATTTCGTTTCTTCTGTTAGCTTGTATCTCAGTTCTCAGATTATTATTATTTTCTTATATCATTTATGTAGTTTTCTTTACTCTGTTTGTTTTGTTTTCCATGTAATTCTAACAAAAATCAAAAATGATACAATATTTTAACATTTTTAACAAAAAAAAGCGTATACGCATGTATTTTACTATCATGCACAAGACAAATACTACTAAGGCGTAATCCAACCCATAATCAAATGTTTTAATATGTGGTTGTAATTGTTATTTGAATTTTGTTATGAAAGTTATGTTATTGATGGAGTATGTTTCGTTAGATCTATCGTGTATTAAATGGTCGGTTTAGGTCTGGGCATCTTGTCCAAAACTGAAGACCCAATACGAAATCCAAACCAAACTAGATTTGACGTAAATATATGAATGGATCATAATTTATTGTACTTAAAAATTTAGATTCGAACCAAGAATCAAATAGGATACCTAAATTCTCAAAATATAATAATAATTTTTAAAAATGTTATTTATATTTACAAATTGAATAACATGATTATTTAAATTTACATTAAAAATCTCAATATATTTGTAACTAAAAACAAAATAACCAAAATATCCAAAATATTTAAAAATCTTAATTAATTTTATTTTTAATTTAGTTTAAGTTTTTAAAAATAAATTAAATTGAATTACTCGGACCTAAACCGGATCCGAACCAAACCTAAAATTTTTTAGATCTTTATATGTATCTGAACCGATCCAAACCGAACCTAATTGTTTAGATCTTTATATGTATCTAAACCGACCCAAACCGAAAAATATCTGAACCGAATTAAACCTAAAAATAAAAATTGCCCTAATAGGTCCTCAGTCACTAAACCCAAAAATTCAAATTCAAAAAGACCTGAACGGAATCTGATGTGAAACCAAAATGCCCAGGCCTAAGTTAACAATCATGACAAACAATAATATCTCAGTCAACAATCATGACAACCAAATAATTTTATCCCTCTTCTATATACTAGAAATCATTTCGGACTACGCCAGTCTATTACATTATAGTTTAAAAAAAAAAATAAATGTTCTGTTATTATACAAAATATATACATCCGTGAGCTAACGCCAAGAGTCTAATCAATTAATTGAAAATTGTACATAATCATTTTACAGACTTTTATGTGATGTTATGGTTTGTATACGATATTTAATAAACAATTACAGTAAAGGAAGATGTAGTGTAGTAGTTTGAGGTTTCAAAGTACTTATTATGTTTTGACAAAAAAAAAAATAAAGTACTTATTATGTCATACGTTGGAACTCTTCACACACATATTTTCACATGTTTATTTTAGTGAGGGATAAGAAAGTAATTTTCTGCGTTCAATCTGCAGCCACTTTTTCCGTTCTGTGCTTCACTTTTCTTTTACTTTCTGGTAAATTTCTTCTATACGTAGACATATCTACTAAAAACAGTTTATTCGACCAACGTTTATTTGCTCCCTACGCGGTCCAAGCCGCTGCGCTTTAGAAAATCATACATATGTAATTTTCTTAAATAAGTTTTATTAATTTATCGAAATTGAATTATATATTAAAAATTATTATTACAATTTAACTGACACTATGTTTAAAACAATACCATATCAAGTATATTATATAATAACTGTAAATAATCTGAGTATAATATAATTTGAGTGGATTCAAACTGAACCAAGTTTCTCCAAATCAAATAGAGGTATTAAATAATCAAAATCAAATTAATTTTCAAAGGCAAACTATTTGATTTTGAACCAAACTCGACCCATAATATATGAATGTGGACCAAGCTAACCAAAATTCATTACACTAACTAATATTCTAAATAAAACATATATATATATATATGTATATGTATTTCAATATATTAAAATGCATAGATCTTCATAATTTGGTGGTTAGGATAATATAACTAATAATTCTGTCATTAGGATTTTATGCTATCGATCAGATCTTATCGATTAAGTTATTGATAAATACAAATATATTAAAATCTTTTGTACCTTTGTTTGAATTTTTTTTTGTCATAAATCAAACCAAATATAATTCCAATCTGAGTAAGAGTTCTTTTCTAAATCCGCAATATCAAATGTCAAATTTGAAACCAAAATTAAATTGAACCAGAAAAATAATAATTGCATGAATCTTAAAGATTATTATTTCTAGAATTCACAACAAAAATTAAACCAAACCATTTTTCCGAAAAATAAACAAGTTCAAATCGTCAACGCGACAAAAAAATCAGAGGATTCAGTTGAGGAGCGAGATCATGGAAAAATTTGGGGAGCGAATCTTGGAACAAGAGGAAGACGTCGAACTATAAAATGTGAAGAAGCTCGGCGAATTAGGCAAAATGTACTTAGACCCTAGAATTCTATACGTAGAAAATCCTCTTTGTAACCCTCATTTTGAATCAATACAATCATTTTAATTACTCAAGTTACAGATTTGTTTTCCTTAGTTACCAAGGTTCAATCGATCCACGAATTTAACTATATCTCATTGTGATTTATATTGTTTGATTTGAGCATCCACAAACCACAAGACCGGCTACGGTCTGCCGTCATGACGAGTAGCGCAAATCACCACTACATACTGGCGGCAAAATGAAGTAATAACCAAGTTACACCAAATGATTAACGAGCTCATCAAAAAAGACATAAGGATGAAGTAACCACGTCACACCAAATGAAATAATAACCAAGTTACCAAGATTCATCAGCAAAATGAAGTAATAACCAAGTTACACCAAATGAAGCAATATGCATGCAATCAGATGAGCACAACAAAGACATAAGGCTTTGCCTTTTTTCTATGATAACTAATCTGGACAAGTCCTAGCTAGTTCTCATTGCTTAGAGCGAACTTGATTGATAACTTTGAACAGCTTACTGAAAGTTTTTTAAACACTTTTTTTTCATCCAAAGGCGTATGATGACAAATGAGGTGTTTGACACCATACAATAGAATAATTAATCAGTGTGTTATATGACTGTAAACGTCCCTAACAACGTCGCCTTGTTCGCCCTCAGGTGTGACCTATGGCCAAAATTTGAAAAAGCTTGACCCCAATAGACGAAATGACAACTAAAAAGTCAATCGAAACGCAAAATCGACCAAATAAAAAATAGACAAAAGAAGAAGTTGAGATCTAGGGTAATAATAGGATTTGCTTATGGTTTGAATGAATTAGATCTATGTTTGGGTTGAATGATATGTTTAGCGTTTTCTTTCTTATAAGAACAATGTTAATTTGATTGATCACCTTATAAAAGGAGTAATAAAATACTGGATATTCCGAGCAGAGGATAGGGCTATGTTGTGAATTTAGTGGACTGTTCAAAGTAGTTAATAATAATATTAGCTTATAATTTCATTTCCAAAAGATATTTTAGTCGTTCGTGTTTGTACTAGATTTGGTATGATACTTTTAGTTATATGTAAAGGTTAAAGATTTCGTCTATTTAAGTGACTAGAAATAATCTTCCAGAAAGTAACGAGGACTAGCTCAACGTGTTTACAGAAGTGGATTATTATGTTTACGAGCTCGGCTCGGTACAATTGTATACTTAAATGATTAGTTTGAAGGACATAATACAATCCAGGTGAACAGTACTCTCCAGATGCCCTTTGCTGACAATTCCTTTCCCTTTTTATAGAGGAATATTGTACTATTCTTAAGTCGGTGACCCCTCCTAGACTTGGGCCTAGTTAGAAGTCCAGGAAACATGTTATCACTCCAAATGGGCCGAGGATGTGTAGGCACGAGCAAAATATTTTGGGCATGTCATTCTGGATCAGTTAGTGGGCCGAGGGAGTTGGGCGACCCCCAACAATGGCCTTCCCCCAAGTGTGGTAACGATGATAGAGCCACCACGCTCTCATGCTCTACGAGGCACGCGCTGATCCACATGGCGAGTCTACGTTGGATATCCGGGGTGCACGCTGATACATGTGGCGCATCTGTGTTGGCTTTTCGTCATTAATTACCAGTTTTCGTGGGTAACAGGATGTGACTAGAAAAACGCCGCGCCACACCTAGGGTTTGCATAGGTGCAATTATGGTGACACTTGGGTGATTGTGCCTTTTCTTCTTTATATAAGTGAATCTCAATTCACTTCCTCATTTCATCCTCGCAAAGTCTCTACCTGGTATTCTCTCCTCTTTTCTCTTTTTTCAATTTCTTTAATTTCCGCCGAGGCGCTGTCTATTCCGGCTATGTTTGCTGTAACGAGGAGCCATTCAACGTTGAGTGCGTCGAGTTTTGACTTGAGTTGGTTACAAATGGTTGACGGTGCCACGGTAGACTTGGCCATAGGTGACGAGGCCAATTTGCAAGCTCGAGATATCGAGGCCGAAATCTCGGTGAGGGATGACGAAGCAAATTTGTTAGTTAAGGAAGATGAAGCTGGTGGCGGTGGTTTGAGGAGTGACGGGCCTTCTACTATACAGCCGAACAACGATGCCAATGTTCCACAAAATAACGAGGCCGTTGTTGAACGGACAATTTTTGCCATCGAGGATTTATCGGGAGATGACGAGGTGGATGTAATCCGAACAGATGATTAGGTGGCTACTGAACAAGTTGACGAGGCCAATGCTAATATGGCCGAAGTCTCAGGTCAAACCAAGGCTGAGGCTAGGGATAACGAGGAGGCCGAGACGGAAGATGACGAGTCTTGCTTAATCAGCAATGATACTCGAGTGAAAAGTAACATCATTGGAGTTATCCTTAGCTTACCAAAATCACTCAAGCACGAGCAGCGTCATTGAAAAACTTTTACCCTTAGCTTACCACAATGCACAACTTTGTTGTGTAGTTACTTCAGAATTAAGCATAAATGTTTAAAATGATGTAGAGAGGGGAAATCATACTTACAAAGAAATATCTGTCATTAAACCAAGAAAAGAAACTAGTCTGATGTATTCTAACTCCCTTGACGAGAAAACTAAGTCAGGTTAGGAGTGAAATCGGCATTAGATTCTTTGAATACCTAAGAGGATATGGGTAACGTTGAGAAGTTGCAAGGTCTCTAGGTTTTCCAGTAGTCAATCAATTCCTGTCAAATATGAGTCAATGGTTACTTAAGTTCCTGAAAATGCAATAATTCCTCAAAAATCACGGTTCCTAGAAACGGTTTTGGCTCATTAATACACAAACTGACTCAAGAAAAACATGAAAAATAACTCAAAAAGAAAAACAAAAGAAAGAAACTCGTTAGTCATAGTAAGTGCACTCCCCTAGACTTACTTCACACCGTCCTGGTGTGGAAATTAGCAAGAAAGAGGAAGATCAATTTGTAAGAGAAACAAATGAAAAATGACAAAAAAAATGGATAGTGAAAAGAGTGAACCTGTGCAGGTGATCGATCGATCAATTAAACTTTGATTGAGGTGCAATGATGTTCAGGTCGATCGTGAGATTGAGCGCAATCTTTAGAATTCACTTTGATCGATCGATCGTGGGAATGATCGATCGATCACATGTATACGTTTCACAATTCTGACACAAACGAGAAGGAAAAATGAATTAAAATGAAAAGTACCTGAATAAAAACTTAGTTCCTAGACATCAGTTTCGAGGGCTCAAAAATACAGCAAATAATAGAAATTGTCTGAAAAATCAAAACTAAGAACGAAAGCGAAAGAAAAAGACGTTATTTAAAAATAAGAAGTTGAAAATAAAAAGAAACAAAGGTTATAATAAATGATAGAGTGTGAGAAAATCCAAAGAGCTACTCCGGGCTCTGACTCCCACGGTCTCTTGGAGCTTGACGACGGCGTGGTAGACGGCGATCTAGTGGTTGGTCATCCTTATCCTCGGATCATCAGAGCAATGTCCAGCAACGTTAGGTCTCTGTGCCTCAGTTCTAGTGCTAGTCTCAACCTTGTCCTCGGAAGGTGTGTTCAAGCAGAACGCAGCATGAATCTTCCTAAGTGCTTCTCACAGATGCTTCCTCATTGAGTGCTTCCTCTTCTCATTCTCATAGTGCCAATGCCTGTAATATATATCCGTGAAGTCATCAGAGAAAGAAGGGACATCAGACTCCTCACTGTACTCTGGAATGATATGCTATAGTGTTTGAGCAACGTTGGGAAGTGGCGTTGTAGGTGCAGGAGCGGCGGAAGAACGCCTCTGAGGAGCACTGGTTAATCTGAGGCTGCTCCTCTTCGATCTCAGCAATATCCGGATGAGTAATATGAGGCTCGAATACCACGTTCCCATGGCAAGTGATAGATGTGACTGCAGGAGCTGGAAGCTTGCACCAAAAGGGCTTGTACTCCCTAGACTAATACCGCCACTTGGTCTTATCAGTGATGTAGGTGAAGTTGGTTAAAATCGAGTCATCCATGTATGAGATTCTCTTGTTCTTCTGCGTGTTGCTGAGGTCAAGTTTGAGGAACTGGAAAATTGGCGTGAGAAGACTACCAATGGTCTCAGTTAGCGGCTTGTCTGGTTCACCTCTGAAATGACGTTGCGGAAGCAAGCTTGAAAAAACGTATTCCCAGTTGATGTCACAAGGCCCATACTGAGGAACATGAGCATCACCATAGAGATATGGGACCACTGGAGCAATAACATGATGTAAAACCTCCAACTCTGGGTTCGTAACAGCATGGTTGATCTCCTTGCAAAGAATAGTGGACCCGAGAAGCTTCGCTATAATCCTAGCCACAAGGTTCCTAATGTGTGTGCGCTTGGAATCACGACCCTGAAAACCTCCATCCGCTAAGATATGCCACATGGCATCATTGGCTGGACCAGAAATAGGAAGCAACTGCCCCCCGACTTCCTCTCTAAAACCATATATCCTGCAGATCTCACTGATGGTCAGCGTATAAGATATCCCCTTGAACATGAAAGTGAAGTAAGTGGCTGAAACAGAAGCATAAAGATCTGCAACCAAATGGATGTCACAAGAAGCTAGAAGCTGATGAACCGGCTCCGGGTATTGTGGATATGGTGTAGCCCTAAAACTACCTAAACCAAGCCTCTCAAGTATACTACCAACGTCATCTACGATCCCTAACTTGTCCAAAGTTGCAGGGTAGAGAAACTTAGTTGGGAGCATCTTGTTCCTCAACAGTTAATCGTAAAAGACCCCATGAAACTTTTGCCATCCACCTTCAGTTGTACGCCTCATTAGGCATTATCCTTTTTCAGCAACTTCGGATTATACTGATTACCAAGGTTTTTCTCAAAAGGTTCTTCATTGGGTCTAGTCCACGGTAAATGCTCTCAAAGAACCGTTCCACTAGAGGATTATCTAGCCTCAACATTGGCGGAGTTCTGGAACTTCTTTGCAGGTTTCCTTGGTTCATTAGTTCTCACCATTGTATGTAAACAACCACAATCAAAAAGAGAAAAAAAGAGTTTAGTTTCTCCACAAAATTTTGAGAACTAGGAAATCTGAAATAGAAGTTAGATGATTAAGGAATCAATTGCTAAACTCAATAATCAATATAGATAACATCCAAAAATACATCAATTAATTTCACAAGACCTCAATCTCAAAGCTAAATTCCCAAAAATCTCTAAAAGTTCTCCTTCAACCTAACAATCGATTTCTAGGCAAGAATCACTCTCATACATAGCAAATAGGTGTAGAAATTCCATATAATAATGAAAGCCTATAGATTCTAAGCAATAAAACATCAAGAAATCCAAATCCAAAACTTCCCCAAAAGCTTCAATTCATTAGGTAAATCTCAAATTAGGAAGCCATAACTTTGCCAACCGAAAGAGATAATAGGATAACAGATACATGGGAGAAATCAGAGTGGATTTGACCTTTGAATCGAAGAAAACAGTTAAGAATCAAAGAAGTTATAAAGGTTTGAAGATTTTCGAAAAAAATGGCTCAAGATTAAAAACTGTTATGATGTTGTGAAGTTCTATAAAACCCATGTTTTCAATTTATAGAGTACTTACCTGTCCTGTTGATCGATTGATCCTGGTGATGATCGATCGATCAACCTACTCATTAAATTTTCTTTGTTATCGATCGATCGATCAAATAGGTACATCTCGATCAAACAGTTGAGCGCAAAATCCTTGGTTTTGATGATTGATCAATCACGCCACTGCATGTCGATCAAATAGTTGTGCAAAAAATTCCTTGTCTTCAACGATCGTTCGATCAAGCTGATGTAGGTCGATCAAATGGTCCAGTGCATGGTACCTTGTAGCGCTAATCGATCAATCTCCTTGTTGTGGTCGATCAAATGGTTGCGCATAAGACTCTGGAACCACGACGATCGATCGATCTTGAACACGATTGATCGAATAAAGATCTCTGTTTCGCTTTCTCACCTAAAACAAAACAAAACAAAACAAAAAATTAACTCAAAACACAAAAACTATGAAAAACGAAACTACCTAATAGTGGGTTGCTCCCCACTCAGCGCTTGTTTAAAGTTATTAACTTGACTCGGTTGCCATTTTGCAGATTGACTTTTGGGAGGAATGTTCACTCCCCTAGTCTTTTCTTCATCAACGATGAACCTTCTAAGTTGTTCATCCTTTCTATGGAATTCAGGTCCTGTAGCATCCAGCAATACTACAGTTCCATCTGGTCGATTTTCCTTCACGGTGTATGGTCCTGAAGTTTCAAGTCCAAGTCTTCCTGCAAAAACTTTAAGACACAAGTTTTGAACAATAAACTTAGAATAATCATCAGATGTAACATTAAGGATAGTTGTATCATCATGCTCATCTGAATCTTCTGCTAGCTCACGACAAACACTATATTCTTCATCTGACTTATACTCAAGTTCACAACTTCCCAATTCTACAGAAACTAAATCTCCAACTCCATAAACTATTTCCTTCTCAGCAGAAACATTTATTATTCCACACATGTTACCGGTTGAAGTTCTAATCGGGTAGGAGACTTCCTTATCAACATTTTCCAGCACAACCTTCTTGTTAGGGAAATCGATTTTAGCTCCTATTGTGTTAAGGAATGGTCTTCCTAACAATATCGGAACTGCTCCACCTCTAGCCATCTCAACTACAGTGAAATCTATTGGAACCTTGCAGTTCCCAACCAGAAGTGTGAAATAAGTCAATCGCCCCTTTGGGCTCTTAAAAGTGGCGTCTCTAAACGAAATGGATGAGGTGTGCTCCTACATTAAACCAATACCTAACTTCTTCATTGCCTTCAGAGAGATGACATTAATGTTTGCACCAGAATCACAAAGTGCATCACTAAAATCAAATTCCCAAGAATGCAAGGTAATGTGAACTCCCCTTGATCTTCTATCTTGGTGAGCTCTTTTGGGAATCGAATTGGAGGTTTGTACTTACCCTCTTTGCTCGCCTCCTTATTCTCAGTACAGTCCTCAGTTTCTGATTTCACAACATTGCAAGACTCCTTTGGATTCTTCTCAACTTTTCCAGGTAGAACTCCCTGAGGTGTTCTCATAGCTTCAGCAATTTGGGTTACCTGAGTGTCTAGCTTCTTCAAATGCACGGAGACTAACTCAAACTTGCTGTTCAAATTGTTATACATGCTGTCTACCTTCGTGTTGAGCTCTAGTGTGGTTTTCAACTGCTCAATTGCAAGCTGCTGGATCAAACCCTTGATCTCATCGTTTGAAGTACTTGAAGAGCTCACTGGAGCTTGCTGCGATGGTGCTTGTTGCTGATACGGCTTGTACGGTTTCTGCCAGTTGCTTCCTCCGGAGTTCTGATTGTATGTTTTTTGGTTGTTCCATCTCTGACCATGATTTTGTGTAAAGGGTTTTCCTTGGAAAGGTGATCCCTGAGGCATTGCCGGAGCTAGGAAAACGACATCCTGTGGGTTTTCCATGTTTGTGCTCATGTAGGAAAGATAGTTTTGATTATGTCCCCTCTTCTGCCAGTTGATGTAATCGATTTCTCTCTGCTTCTTTGACAGATTGGGTTAATCCTAACCTTAACTACCTCTCTGCTACCATCTAGCTGATGCACATCCCTATGATTCCCTTGATTAGCTTTGATAAGCATGTCAAGCTTCTCAGCGATCTCATCTATCCTCTGAATCTCCACGCTGTTGACCTTTCTCCCTTTGTCAGACTGTGGAAAGTGACTACCAGAACTTGCTGCCAAGTTGTTAATGAGGGTGAAGGCTTCATCCCTAGTATTAGTCATGAAGTCTCCACTACTTGCAGCATTCAGAGAGTTATTGTACTCCCACTTAATTCTACCATATAAAGTATTAAGCTTGCTCATCCAAATAGCCGTGGTGTGGACAATCTCGCTGATACCCCCTGAAATGCTCCCAAGCTTCATTCAATGACTCACCAGAATGTTGCTGAAACGCTGAAATTTTTTCTCTCAAAGCTGCAGTCTTCGATTTGGTGTAGAACTGATCTACGAATACTGCTTTGATTTCTTCCCAAGTAGTGAGTGAACATGGAGGTAAAGTTCGTAACCATCTTGAAGCCTTGTCAGAAAGTGAATGGTGAAATAGCTTACACTTGACATAGTCTGCATGGACTCCATTCGAACTTTTTGTGCTGCATATATCCTCAAAATTCTCGATGTGATCCATCGGATTCTCTCCTGGGAGACCATTGAAGATGTTTTTCTTCACTAACCCTATCAGCTGAGGCTTGATTTTGTAGTCTTACCTCTGGATAGGTGTGGGACGAATAACTGATCTATTCTGGTAATATGTGTGAGGAGTATCCATATCACCAATGGCTCGATGTTGAGGTTGTTCTTGCTACCTCCTAAGCTGAGCTAAATCCCTCTGCAGCTCTTTAACTGTCTGCTGCATATTCTGATTCCCCTGGAAGTTGTTCTGAGTTTCAGGATTATCTGGAAGCTGCTGGTTGTCACGATTCATCGCTCTTGTTCATCCGTTTTCTCTCTCGATTCTAGCAAGTGCTTCGTTGTCAAAGTTCAGCAATCCTTGACTTCTTCTGACCATAAAATGAAAGAAAAGCAAAAACAAAACAAAAAGAAAAACGTAAGTAAAGAGTATAGACTAGAAACTAAATATCAATCAAAAAGCAACCAATTGGTTCCCCGATAACGGCGCTAAAAACTTGATGTGGACTAGTTTTTACCGTAAATAATCTACTGCAAGTTCTCACCTATGAATTAATAGTACTTAAGGATCATATCCACGAAGAACCAAGATTGCACTTTTGATTATCTACTCTATTTCAAGCTATACCAAATCGATATCAGAGATGAAAATCTAACAACTTAAATGGTTTGCAGTCAATAAAAAAATATCATGCATCGGGTATTCATCAAGAAACAGGAATCTAATCAACGAAATTATTTTGGGAACTACAGCTCTGCTCTCGACTTGAATATAAAAGTTTGACAAGCCCATTGTTGTGGCACTTATCACTCAATTTAGCAACTCAGAAAATCCTAACTTTCGTTAGTCGTAGCGAAGAAAAAAGGCATTACCGAATATGTTCAATTATCCACAATTCATTCTAACTATCAGTGTCGTTGGCTAAAATCAATTGCTCATCTAAACTAGTTTTGGTTCTTAACAAACTTTTGGAAGGCTAACAACCTACGTTCATAAACTAGTTGATCAGGCTAATTTAAGCCTTAAGCAAGAGTTTAGATGGAGAACTTCAAACAATAAATCCTATATAATCCCCAATCATCTTCTTCTAAATCCCTAGAATCCCTAAACCTGACAAGAGATCTACTCAGACATAATAGAAATAGAAACATAAATCATTGTAGAAGAAAACATGAGATTGCAATAAAAATATAAAAAGGATTCAGAAATTCTTTTTAAGGTGTGGAAGAATTCTTCTCCCTGCTTACAAAAGCTAAAACTGCTATAAAATGGTCTTTTACAAGTTTGCTCTCCCTAAAAAAGAAAAAGAGTATTTATATGGTCTATAACTCGCAGGTACAAAACAAGAAATTTGGTTATCTCTCGTAGCTTCGTTGATCGATCGATCGATCACTAATGAGCGGTCGATCTCCCATATAGCTTGGTCGATTACAAGGTCGAGCGCTGCGTCTACTGTAGATGTGATCGATCGATCATGAGATGTGAGGTCGATCAACAGGTCGAGCGCTGCTTTGGCTGAAGATAGTGATCAATCGAGCAAAAGGGTTGATTGATCGATCTTTATTCTTTTGTTGAAAATCCAGAAAATGCTCCAAATCCTTCCAAATGAAACTCCACGGGTGTAATCCAAATTCTTCTCGTTTTCCACCAGAAAAGACTCTAAAATGCAGATAAAGTCTCTGAAAACAAACGAATTAATGAGCTCAAAACCGATAAAAATCGAGGTATATCATAACCGCGACGTACAAATATAGAGTCTCCCCAGCTTTTGGCTTAGATAAAACGGGAGCCATGACCAAGTACGTTTTGAGCTGTTGGAAGGCCTCTTCGCAGTCCTCATCCCAAATGAAATGTTTGTTTCCTTGTAAGAGTTGCTAGAATGGTAGGCACCTGTCGGTTGATCGCGAGATGAAGCGATTGAGGGCAGTGATCCGTCCTATCAGCAATTGTACTTCTCGGGTATTTTTTGGGGATGGCATGTCAAGCACTCTGGTTACTTGCTTAGAATTAGCCTCTATTCCTCGCTGAGTTATGATATAACCGAGGAATTCCCCAGAGGTTATGCCAAAAGTGCAGTTGGACGGGTTAAGTTTCATCTAATAAGTGTTGAACACATTAAAACATTTGGTGAGGTTGATGACGTGAAATTCAGCATTTAGGGAACTGACGAGCATGTCGTCAATATATACTTCCATCGTCTGTCCAAGTTGCACTGCGAACATTTTGTTTATGAGCCTTTGGTAGGTGACCCCGACGTTCTTTAGTCCAGATGACATTACCTTGTAACAGTAAGTACCGCGGTCAGTAATGAAAGCAGTTTTTCTTGGTCGGCCGCGTTCATTTTATCTGATTGTATCTAGAGGAGGCATCCATGAAGGACATTAATTCATTCGCTGTAGTTGACTCGACGAGCCGATCAATGTATGGGAGTGGGAAGCTATCTTTTCGGCATGCTTTATTGAGGTCCGTGAAACCTGCACAGAGACACCAGCTACCATTCTTCTTTTTGACGACGACGGGGTTGGTTAACCATTCTTGGTACTTAACTTCGGTGATGAAATATGCCTTGGTTAAACGATCGACCTCATCATTTACTGCTTAACCTGTTTGTATGTCGGGTCAATATTAAGCTCGTGGCTAATAATTTTGGGTCTATCCCTGGCATGTCCCCTGTACTCCATGCGAATGTGTAGAGGTTTTGCTTGAGGAAGGAGATAAGTTCGTTACGCAGGGCTATGATAGTTCTTGACCAATTTTGACGCAGCGGTCCAACTTGTCCGTGTCCAGGAAGATTAGCTCTGTTTTTTTTTTTTTTTGGGCTATCTTGCAAAATATTATGTGGGAGAATACCCGTGGTTGTTTCGCTAGCTATCATGCATGACCGCCCGGCTGAGTTTCTAAGTTTGTGCTCGGTGATAAAACATGTTTTGGCCATCCTTTGGCTTTTGCGAAGAGTAAAAAATCCTCGGTCGGTTGGAAATTTGATGCATTGGTGGTAGGTGGAGACGACAGCTTTCATAGCATGGATCCAGGGCATACCCAGGATAGTAATATAGATACTTGTTCTGTCCACGATGAGGAACTTGACCCACCTGGTCGAGCCCGCTAGGAGAATTGGTAGCTTCACCATTCCGCAAGTTAGCATTGAATTTTCGTCAAACCCTGTTAAAGGCCAGAGCCAATGATGTGAATTCTGTCTCCTCGTCTGGGATTGCAAGTTTATCCAATGCTTTCTTAAAGATTAGGTTCACCGTGCTTCTCGTATCGACAAGGACGTGTGTGACATTGTAGTCTACAACGCAGAGTTTGACAACGACGGGCTCGTCATAAGGGTATTGCATGCCCTCGGCGTCGGTGTCAGTAAAAATTATAACTTCAGTAGATGGAACGCTTTGTACAAGGGCTACAATAGAATCGGTTCCTTTCTTCTCTGCCTTGACCCGGATTAATTCGGCTTCACGCTCATAATTTAATCATGACCATCTGTCGAGGAGGTGGGGGCGCGGGAAATTCTTCATGGTCTGTGCATTTTTGTGGTGGCTCCTCGTCGTCTGTCATGGCATCAACGCGATTTTGCGATTTCTGGCTTTTCGAGGCACCGCAATTCCCATGCGGGTGTTCAGGCTCGGCCAATTTGACCTTGTCTCTCTCGAATTTTGCTAACAGAAACTCTTTAAGGCGAACGTAATAGGACTGCTTGTCTTATGATGCGTCCCTGTACCATTTGTTAGCTGGGATACATGGGCATGGGATTTGTCGTCAGTGGTACCGACCGCGTACATGGAAGCTTGTTTTCCTTTGTTGCTTTTGTATTCTCAGTCAGAGTTTTGCGTGCCTCGTTGTATTCCTCACGCGTTGGTTCTCTGGCCACGTCTTTGATAACTGGAGACTAGTTTTTATATCTTTTTAATTTTTTTGCTCTGTCCACTTCTATTTCTGCGAACATTGCTCCACGTTGAACGCCACCTTCTAAAGAAAGGGGGTGGCGTAGCCTGAAATCAGTTATGAGCTCCGAGTCGTTGTAGAGGGATTCTCTCAACATGTCATGCCAGTGTCGTCGGCTATTCTAATGCGTGACGCTACCTCTTGGAATCGTCTGAGGAAGAAGGGAAGGGAATCCTTTGGTCCTTGTACTATGACTTGGAGGTCGGTCGTCGAGGCACTCCTTTACATGAACACCGAGTAGTGCCTAAGGAGATCTCGGCGAGTTGCTGAAACTAATGATGGAATACTGATGAAGTTTGTAAAACCATTCGATGGGGTTATCAGTTAGGTTTTCGACAAACAACTAACAAGATCGACATCTCTTTCTTCTAGGGAGAACCTCGTCCTTCCCATGGCGAGATTGAATGCCTTAAAAACTTTTTTGGGGTTAGACTTTCCATCAAAGGTTGGGTATTTGACCTTCACGTCAGGACGAAATGGAGTGCCAAAGAGCTGCTTGGTGAAAGGTGTGCGCTGTGTTTTGCAAAGTATGCACTCTCTTTTTGGTGCAGAACTTTGGGATTGACGCGTCTGGGCCATCATGTTGCCCACCTCGGTCCTTGACGCTCGTATTTTGACTTCCCTCGGGTCATCAGTGTCTGTGGTGGGGATGACGCAAATGAACTCATCTGACTTCTGTTTTGACGAGGCTCAGATGGACTGTCGAAGAGTTGTGTTTGTTGACGAGGCTAGGATAGACATGTCTTGTGGTGTTGTGGGCATCTATTAGTGATTACATCTTTGCTGAGCTCGGCTCGTAGCTGGGCCAGTATTTCAAAACTTTGCTTGGACTTGTCAGTCGCTTTCTCTATTCGTTCTATCATGGCAAAGAACAAGTCCGACACACGTCGAATATTTTCCGCACTTAGCTTATTATCATGACTAGTTGAGTTCAACTGACTGGCAGCCGCACTGAGTATGTCCTATTCGGTTCTCAGCAAGGTTTCGGGATGCTGAGTAGGTCTTGGCGTTGACGGTGATGCTTTGGGGGCCGGCGGTCCCATTTTTTGAGCGGCATGAATCTTTTTGTTCCCTGCCGCAGGGTTCTGGTCAGTCATTCGGTCACTTGTGCGTTAGAAATGATTTTCACCCTCCTTCTAGCTCCAATTGTTTGTATTGGCTTTGGTACGGTACTTGTAGTTATATGTAAAGGTTAAAGATTTCGTCTTTCTAAGTGACTAGAAATAATCTTCTAGAAAGTAACGAGGACTGGCTCAACGTGTTTATAGAGGTGGATTATTATGTTTACGACCTCGGCTTGGTACAATTTTATACTTGAAAGATTAGTTTGAAGGACATAATATAATCTAGGTGAAAAGTACTCTCCAGATGCCTTTTGTTGACGATTCCTCTCACCCTTTTACAGGGGAATATCATACCATTCTTAAGTCGGTGACCCCTCCTAGACTTGGGTCTAGTTAGAAGTCCAGGAAACATGTTATCACTCCAAATAGGCCGAGGATGTGTAGGTCCGGCCAAAATATTTTGGACCTTCCATTCTGGATCAGTTAGTGAGCTGAGGGAGTTGGGTGACCCCCAGCAGTTTGTAGGGTTAATTACTTAGGGATTAGCTCCATTAATTTGGTGTTTAATAATGGTGTTTAAGAAAATTAATATGTTCATTAATTTAATTTAGAAAATTCTAAGTAACCCAAAAATAATTAGAACCGAATGATTTAGTTTATTGCATTTTCACTCTTTTGATTTCTTTATTTATTTTATGATCTGTAATATATTAATTTTTTTTGCAAGTTATTTTAATGAAAAGTAGTTAAATATGTGAAAACCCAAAAAACCCCCCGAATTTTGACTTTTCTAGCATAGGATCAGTCTTGACAAGTTAGTTGTCCTACCTTTTGTTCATTGTGGATATCGATCCCAATTGTTTTACATCGACATTGTCACAGTGCAGTTGTGGTGTTGTACATTGGATAAACCTGAGTCACATCAAAGAACATTCTCAGAGAAAAAGATCTTTAACTTCTCCAAAGTGACTTTATGTCCCGAGACACTAAAGAATATTTCCAACATAGGTCTTATCACTCGAATCTAAGATTTAGAGGCGTCTACAAACATGATGAGATCATCTGTAAAACATATATGCGAGTTTTTCATACCCATCGAGATTTTCATGTTTCCATCTTTACTTCAATTAAGTGTTCAATAAGGTGGCATAAACATTAGATGCAGAGTACAAAAGCTTAGCGAGCGAGGGATCTCCTTAACGGGGTCATCTCTACAACTTAAAACTTTGCATGTGATTACCATTCCACATCAAGCTCATTGATTGAGCTACAACACACTATATGATCTATTTTCCCCTTCTTTTGGGGAGCATAGTCACTTGTAATGTATCTTCTATGAAGCCCCAACAGATATGATTATAAGCCTTTTCAAGGTTAAGCTTTATAAGTATCCAATCTTTTTTTCCTAACGTCCTCCTCATGGAGTGAACAACCTCTTGTATCACTACAATGTTATAACTTATATGACCTATGAGAAAGCTTGCTTAGGAATGACTTATCAACGAGCTCATAATAGGTTTAGTCTCAAAACCATCTCCTTGGTAATGGTCTTGAACAAAACATAACACAAGCTTTATGGACAAAATAGCTTAATGATCTCTGGTTTTAAGACTTCAATAATGAATACTATAATCGTTGTTGATACCAGACTTCACTCACCTCAGCCCTCTATCAGCTTAATAAGAGACGCGGTTTAACAGTTCGAGGAGAGATCTTTGCCGCTTGATATTCATGCATTTTACCCATTTTAGCTTCATAGTTTGTATTCATTCTCATAACATATTATGCATTTTAGAGTCCCATTAGGATCATTTTGGCATGTACATAGCATTTGGAGTATCTCAGGTACGATGGAGCAAAATGGGGCATTTTGGAGCAGAATTGGCTTGAAGACTGCAAGATGGGCATGAACTGAAGAACTTGAGCCAAAGACCTCAAAACTAAAGATTGTAGAAGCTTAAGTTGTCAGACTCGCCTATCTAACTCGACCTCTACTGGCGAGTGGAGCATATTTACTAAGCCAGAAACAGTCTTTTTGGAGAACTCGCCTATCAGACTCGGCAGTTACATGCGATTTTGAGCATCCTAAAGCATTTGCTGAAGCTGGACTATGTAGACTTGACCCTTGAACTCGCCACTCACCCCTGAAGCGACATGGACCAACTTCAATTATTTGACCGACTTTTATCTTTTGACTCGGATTAGGGTTTTTGTGTATTTGGGCCTTATAAATACCTTGTTAAGCGAAAAACGCAGAAATCCAAGTTTTGGCTACTTTCGGCTAGATCTAAGAATTCTCTCTTTGTCTCTTTCATTGTTCTTTGCTGTTTTGAATGAAAGTCATTGTTCCTGCTTGAATCTCGTTTTAGGTTGGTTTGATTTCGTTTATATCTTTATTTTCTGTCTTAGATTATGTTTTTTATTTCTAAGTTAGAGGCTGTGCGGCTATCCATGGATAATGAGTAGTCTGTTTAAGGTTTTGTGAGGAGAAGGAGTAGATCTAGGCTTGATTCTGGGTTTTTGATGTTATTGCTTGAATATTGCCATAGGTTTCGCTAGGTTGAATGTTCTTCATGCTTATTTCGACTTGATCACTCGAAATCTAATTTGTAGGCTATCTCACCCGGAAGGTGTTCGATGATATGCTTGGCTTAGGTTCAGTCTAGGGTTGATGCATTCTGGCGCAAGGGATTGGATGTTCAGAACGTCAGTTGGTTATTTAGGATAGGCTCGTAGTGCCAGTTTGAGCTTCTGATCACCAAGGGATTGGGTTAGGTCACGTTTGAACTGAGATTTCATGACCACGGGAGTGGCTTGTTTACGTTGTTATCGTGATCCGAAACTTTCCTATTTAGGTTGCTAGATAAGTCAGAAATCCAGGATTAGGTCTAGTTCATTGACTTCACTCTCCTTGCAAGCCCGTCTTCCTTACTTGATTGCATCCGTTGTTGCTCTTTTTAGCTTGATTTCTCTTTTTTCTGCCTTGATACTTTGTTTCCGTATTTATGTTTAGCTTTTATATTCAAATTAGATAGCCACATGCCTAGACAGTTTATTTACCTGCTTAGTTTTTATGTTTTAGCTGATTGTGAAAGAATCACATATTTTGCTTGATTTAACTTTAACTAGATAGCCATCCATACCCTGAATGTTAGCAGCTCACTTTGGTTCGACAACCTGATATACTATAAGGATTTGATAACTTGACCAAAAAATCTATGTTATCACCGCTTAACTAAAAAGCGAGAAAGAAGTGATAATGAAGACGTAACGTTAGCACGAGAATAGGGATGGAGTATATCATGGTCAAACTGACTAAGCGAAGAACGCGAAGGCAAATCAAGAGGCTGAAAATATAAAAGGAAAGAGAGAGGATTAAGTAGTTTTCCCTTGTTTTTCCCTTAGGCTATTTTTAACCTCGCTTAGCATTGAACATTGTAACAAAGCATTTTAATCAATAAAAAATCTGACCATTTCGTTCTTGTTCAGTTCGTTAGCTCTCTTCAAACAGTTACCTCGGTTAATCAATATTAGTATTATTAATCGCCATCATTAGTCTCGCTCGGTAGCTGACCAGTCTTGGAAATATCTTTCACAAATTAGATCAGAGATCCCCCTACCATGTCCCTACACCTTTGGTAAAAAATGGGTTGGAAGCCATTGATACATGGTGCCTTATCTTTTTTCCTAGTGCGAATAAAATCTTCAATCTCCTGTTCTAAAAAAAATTGCAATTCAACCTCTCAAGCTCTTTGCTACTGAGAGTTGTGAAACCAAAATGTGGTAGCATATTTACCATCGAGTTATTTTTGCTACTTCAACGTCAACGTCTTGTTTTTTTTCAAGAATTACATCAAGTTATTTTAGAAGAGCTTCATCTTTAGCCAACAAATTGGAAGTTGAAGCAGTCTTGATTAACATATACACCTCTCAAATTTTATCCAACATTTCATATTTTCGTCTATGAATATTCCTGAATATCTCCCGATTCTACGTCTTCAAGATGATTTCCAAATTATGCAGAACATTTGGAGTGCATGAATCGCAACACCAAGAAGCCAAGATCATTCCCTTAAAACTGATGTGACTCAGCCATACCGCCTTAAAGCTAAAGGACCTTCATCCTGTGTTACAATTAGTTTCAGAGTAAAGATGATTGTAGACTGTGGTATGGTACGATGACAAGAACTAGAGATGAGTCAGCAGAGCCTCATTTCTTCTTAGTCGTGCATGAGCAGCATAAAACATGGTTGAGTCATTTAACCAAGAACATTTCTACAACTCTTCCTCTATTCCACATGAATCTATAACCACATAATCCCATATTGATTAGAGAACGCTCCTTAATTCAATTACTGAATACAAGTAAATCGGACAATAATTTTCCATTACCACATATTAGTTCATCAAGTTTGATAATAATATTAAAATTACCACCAATGATGACGGGTTCAACTAACTCATAGAGAAAATTACATAGCTGGTTCTAAATACTACTTCACCAGCTTACAGTTGGAGCCACAAAAATGAGAATGTAGTGAAAAACTTCATGACCTGAATTAATCCATGTGTGAATATATTGGTTTGAAGAATTCAAGATAACAACCAAGGAAATTTCTGAACGCGCCACAACAACCACAGCTCTCCACTCTAATCGACTACATCAATTCGAAACGAACACATGATAAAACTGTGCACTATGTCACCTCCTGTATGAGTCTCAGATAATGTTAACATATCAATCTTATTTTCTACATAATATACTGAATAAACTTCCTAAATTTGGGTTTATTAGCCCCACGTTAGTTCCAGAATATGCAATTCATTATTCATTACCATATTAAATTCGAAAGAACCACCATGGAGACCTTTTATGCCATGGTCAAATCCACCGCTTACAGCTTTTCAACATGTAGAGTCTATGTATTACCAAGCTCGCAATAATTTATGCATTACCAAGGTCAATGTTTCTCCTTTCACCATGAATCTTATTAGATGAGTTGTAATTATCTCCTTTGTTCTAACAAACCGAAAAAACATCACCAGCTCATATGACATTGACATTTTTAGTTCATAATCCCTTTCCCAAATAAGCGAGACCAAACTCTTCTCTAGTGAATCCATAAAGTAACCTTCTCATGGGCCGAGAAGGGCCATTCTTAATCTTCTACTTAATAATTAATTTGAATCAAAATTCCATACTTATTTTCTCTTTTGTTTTGTTTAAGAGGCCTAAAACTTCCTTTATCAATAATTTCACTATTCATTCATGCCTTCACAAGATTTGAAAGGAGATTACAATTCGAATTTTAAAAATATATGCATTTTCTTTTCTGCTCATATCCGCAATTACAACTGCTCCAATCTTCTGCAAAATATATGTTGTCTCTAGATTCTCAACTCGATTGGCTATAACAACTTTCACATTTTTTGATAAAACCAATAATTCTCAAAGAGCACGATTTGAAAAATTTCTAGAATTACCAACCACAAAATGAAGCAGAGTTGTTGATTTGTTTACCTTTTTTCCTGATTTTCTGAACAACGTAAAACCATCCACTTGTACTAGTGTTTTGCTCAATGTTACCTCACTTGAGACTTTTCCTGCAACACTTCTCTTTTATGGAACCAAAATATAACATGTTCGAGCAAGATGGCCATATATGTCACATCTTAAAAAAAAAATCAATACTCCTTCATATTTCGCAAACTATGTGTCTCGATTAATAATTACTTAGAGGTTTTGCGAGATTGACTTTAAGGAAAATTCTCGCGAACCTATTATGTTCGAAGTTAAGTGTAGTGCAATCTACCCTGATTAGATTCCCTATCCCACTTGTAATCTCCAATAAGATAGCCTTTTGGTAGAAGTTCACAGGCAGATTTGAGAAACGAATCCCTACTAAAATGGTGGTAATTGCATCCCGTAATTGATTGAAATATGGTGACCATGCACATACCATAAGATAGCTCGAACACACGCCATGGACCTCTTATTAAAACAACTAGATAGTCATCCTCAATATCAAAACACTCCATGTAAAAGTTACAGGGTATGTCCATCAAACACTTTTCGTAGAATTTTTACCACCATACAATTGTTTCATAACTCATTCATTACATCCAGCATTTCCTGTTGACTATGATTTCTGGTTCACCGTCCTCACTTTTAGGAGAGATAACCTTCAACTTTGACATGACAAACCCTTATCAATCACACTTTCAAGATTTGACATCTCCTATACAAATGAATTCATAACCCTAAATACCCAAGATCACGACACCTCTAGAAGGGCTCCCGATAATCTTGCTCGCTCACCGACATTCGTCATCATATCATTTTGTACACCGCCCTCCGAAACTTTACTCTTTCCCCCATCAAAACTGTTCATTTTATTATCAACAAAGTTTCAGGAGTCAATTATCTTTTTACTTAAGTTTTTTTTATAGTAAAGTGGAAATATTAAGTTGACATCTTTTTATGAGTTTAAAAGCTTCATGATGTGGATAGCTTTAGAGGTCTTAAATATACCCTATGGTTAGTATGAAATTATAGATTCTCGTAACTTATCTTAATTGGAAAATATGACTATCAGTGAATAAAATTATATTATGCTATCAAAACACATCATTTTACAGGATAGGTCCATCAAACACTTTTCCCAAAAATTTTACACAACCATACAATTCTTTCGTAACTCATATTCTTTCGTAGCTCATTCATTACATCCAGAACTTCTTGCCGATTATGATTTTCGGTTCACCGTCCTCACTTTGAGGAAAAGTAACCTTCAACTTTAACATGACAAAATCCTCATCAATCACACTTTCAAGAATTGATATATCCCATGCAATTGAATTGTAATATACCCAAGATCACGACACCTCTAGAAGGGCATCAAGTGATCTTACCCGCTCTTCGATATTCGTCATCATAGCATTTTGCACACTGCCCTCCGAACTCTACTCTCTCTCATTGCAACTATTCATTTTATTATTAATAAAGTTTGAAGAGTTAGTTATCTTTTTAATTAAATTTTTATAGTAAAGTAGAAATATTGAGTTGACTTCTTTTTACGATTTTAAATATTTCATGATGTGGGTAGTTTTAGAGGTCTTAAATATCTCCTATTGTTAGTATGAAATTTCAGATTTTTGTAACTTATCTTAATTGAAAAATATGACTCAGTGAATAAAATTACATTAGACTAATTATTTGGATCGAAATCGATAAACAAGTGATCCCATAAATGATTTTGTTTTTAGTTAGTGGTAGTCAAACAAAAATAAAATAAATTTACACATCTTATCTCTGCTCAAAGACCACAAATAACTTCTTTACTTGTTAGATAAATTTGAAAGTATTTAACTATAGACTTTTGACGCAAAAGTATATGGACTGAATTAGTTTAATGATATACCAAATGAGGCCAAACTACTAGGAGTAATAAACATTAAACAGCGCCGCTAAATCACGCTGTTCCATGTGATCAAACTCCCTGGAGTGGATTTACTTTTTTGGTCTCACTCTCACACCAATTAAAAGGTCTTGTTACTTTATTTTCTCCTATTGTTTATAGACTATGATTAGGCCAGGGTTTTAATCTGATCAAATTTATGAGTTCTATTTATCTAAATTTACCATTAAACCATTTCATGGAGTAAGTTTGGTTGGAGAACGATGTGGATCCTATCCATCCGCTGGTTGATAATTATTACTCGTGACCTAAAACTTAGACTATATAGGGTTTGCTGTCAAGCAATTAATTTATTAGTCATAAAAATGCACAGTTTTATAATTATTTTGATTAACCGCATTTTCATATCATTAATTAAAGTTCCATTATTGAAACTTAGTCTTACTATGGTGATTATGGTCACATTAAGCTCATGAACGACTAGAAATAAGCAAATTGTAGGATAAAACCAAACGTTTGGGCTGGATAAGATTAGATGATTTGAAGAATTTAGGAGGTGTATTGATACAATAAATTGTGAGTATTCTAGATTTTATGAGATTTTTTAATGATTTTGGATGAATTAATAATGAAATCTTTTAAAACTTTAAAACTCAAAACTCCACTTGAAACTATCATTTAAATGTTTATGTTTTAACTAAACAATTCTTCTAAAATATTTCAAACTTACTAGAATCACTTAAAATTACATGCTTAAAATATTTCCAATAACAATAGTTTTGATTGTGCTTTTGAAAATCATTAATTTAATATTACATCATTTTAGAAGATATTTAAAAATTTATGTTTGAAATAAGAGATGATTTACTACTTTTAGTCTCTGAATAGTAAGGCGGTCCATCAACGTAAAAGATGTATTTCATTTTATGTAAAAAAGCGGTCCAAATTATAGACCAAAATATTCTGGACCGCATTTATTCTAGTTAAGGTGCGGGACAACTTCTTTTCTCTTTTATTATTATTATTTTTTTTAATCTTCAATGCTTGATTTTTTTTTTCTTTTCTACTATCACTATTTTTCGTTCACAATCACTATATATTCTCGGATGTTTTACTTATATGGATATTTATTTATAATATGCAATATTTTATTTGATTAAGTAATCTCTCATATGTAATATATAAACATAATTAAAAGTATTTTACTTACATTTTAGTATCAAATTTCTTTCTGAACATCAATATAAAATTATAAAAAATTATTTAATTTTGAAATTCCCTTATTAATTGAATAAATTAATTATAATAATTTAAATTTATAATATTATTCAGAAAACCGTATAACTTTTATATTTTTACCAATCATAATTTTTTTGTCCCGCACCACTATATTGTTACCAATCAAAGTATATTTTATCCTATTTTTTTTATATGAACCGCACTTGAACCACACTTAGACCACAGTTGTCTCCCATCGCACTTATACCACACTGCACTCTATTCCACACCGCTAAAATTACTGTCACCAGTCGAAACTTTAACACAAACCACACAAAATCCAAGGTTTAATACAGATAGCACAATTAATGATTGAATCGTTGAAGTGGTTGCAAAATAAAGTAAGGAAACATGTGGAAATAATAAGTTAATAACGTATCCAAACAACTCAAGATAATTATACTTCAAATTTTCAAAATCGTAATAAGACGTAACGTTTTCGAATTTTATTTATATTAGGGAAAAGTATGCTTGTGGCGTCTTATCTTGAGTAAGCCAAATGAAGCAATTGCCGACAAAAGAAAAAAGAAGCAATGAATTATTAAAATATTACCGCACGAGGAAGCATTTAAAAAGAAAAAACATTCAATCGGCATCGATTGAATTATGTCTAATCACCTCTGATTAGCTAGGCGGCATGGTTTTAAACAGGTTCCATAATCGGGCAAGTGTTTTGAGACCGGAGTATTGGTCCGGTAAGAAAACCCACGATGCGACGTGTTCACGTGCCACTATTTCCATTTTTAACTTTTATTTTTGTTTTAGACTTTAGATACCTCCCTTTCTTCTTCAATTCGTTAATGTGACTGATTGATTGATTTGGTAAATTTCGATCTCTCTTCTCTGTTCGAATTTGATTTGAAGTTATGATTTCAAGTTAAGTACTCATTAGATATTCTAAGTTGAAATAACGTTTAATTTATATATATATATATATATATATATTAGTCTTACATTATTATTCTTGCTTTTCAATGTTATCATTTACTCTTCTTTTTCATAGTCATTTTAAACTAAATTTTTTGTTTTACTTGAGTGGTCATTCTTATTTTTAATATAATTTTTAATACAAAATTATCTTATTTGCTTCTAATCAAATAAATAAAGGCATAACAGAACATTTGCTTATTTTCTTAATATATGCAAAACTTCATAATGACAACTAAACTAAAAGAGAGAGAGTATTATATTTGATAGTGATTTGTTACTTTAATGTTATGTTCTGGATCAATCTCCAAAACATTAAATAGAATACAACAGATAGTGTATTTTGTAGTAAGCTCATTATTAGAAATGAAAATTATTAATCTGAAACAATGTTAACAACCAAGTGGAAGAAGGTTTGGAAAATGGCCAATTTCTAGCAAAACATTTTTTGTCATGTCGAATTCTACATAAACTTTTGAATCTGGTATTTTTTGAGAAAAAAATTCAAATATTTTACATGAACTATTATTTTTGGCCAAAAACTAAGTTGACCGTTATCCCTATTAGTCAACGGTTAAATATATTAAAAATAAATTAAATGAAATAAAAAATTGATAAAAACTAAAAAATTTTAAAAAATTTAAAAGTTTTCAAAAAATAAAAATTTTACAAAATTATTTTAAAAATTTACAAAATTTAAATAAATTTTAGAATGGAATTAAATTTTAGAAATTTAAAAATTTTAAATAACCATGATAAAATAACTTAAAAATAAAATAAAATAAATTCAATTTAGATAACATAAAATAACATGATAACTAAGTTAAAACTTAACCTAATTACAACATGATTATAACCTCACTACAACAACCTCACTACAAATCTCAATTTGTCATAAACCCTAGAAATCTTCAACAAATCAAGTTTTTTGGTATGATAATAAGTGCTTATCGTGTGTTTTGTTTGGAACTTTAAAAATTCATTTAAAAAGTGAAAAAGAAAAGACATTAGAATGACTCGATGAAACACCTAAATAAATGAGTCGCCGAAAGCACTACAAGCCGGAAGCCCCTACAGTCATGGAAACATCTACAATGCTGCATCAACCCATTTATGTAAGTGCACCTTTTACCATGCCGAAAATATTTGATTCGTTGAAGTTCTCTAGAGTTCGTGACAATTTGAGATTTTTTAATTAGGGTTTTAGAGTTGAGGATTTTTTTAATCGGGTGGATTAAGATGGTGGGATGCTTGAATACAAAAAAAAAAAAACTTATTTTCAGCCGCGTGGTGCTTCATGTACCGTTTGTAACAGAACTAATCCCTTCGATTTAGAATATAGTGTTGAAAATTTCAGTCTTTTATTATCACTTCTTTATTGAAATATCATACTCATATAACCTAAGAATCAAATTCGAAAATATTTGGATTTCAACTAATAAAAAAAACAATAATCAAAATTTAATGATTCTAAGAAAAAGATAGGGTTTCGTCAATTTATTATCATCTTCTACATATTTTTCATATAGATTTGGAAATTATTAAGATACTTTAGAGACAAAGATAAAAACTACGCTGCATGGAATCAGAAGCGGGTACGCAGAATCGGAAGCGTTTAGAAGCGCGGAATCGATTTAAAAACAAAAAATTAGAGAAGTGGGTACGTAATGGAAGTGTATATATATACATAGCTATATATATATCTTATAAATCACTTAACATAACATCATAAATAAAAAATTTGAATAACAAAATCTAACTTATAATTTAATTATAAATCATTTAAAAATAAAGAGAACTCTAGAAATCTTTAAATTAATGTTTTTAACAAAGTTAGCTAAAGTAAATCGTTTGATAAATTAGAAATCAAAGAACTAGTTATTGGTTTGTTTAAATTTTAAATTTTTTTAACATGATATGAACAATTTCGAACTTCCAAAATGCTCCCAATTTGGAATCGTATGCTTCTAAACACTTCATTTTTGGAAGCGTGATTCTGAGAGATTCCAAATGCTTCCGATTCCGTTTCTGATTCCGAAGCGAGAAGCGCATCATCCTCAGAGATTTTGTGCTATGTATAAAAAGTCTAAAATCGAATGATTAGCACACTGTTGAAGATGTATACTTTAAAACATTGTCTAATAATATGTAGTTCCAGAAAACCACAAAACATATATGTATATGTATATACTTTAACAAAAAAAAAAATATGTATAATATATATAGTATAATAAATTTCAATTTAATACATATATATATATATATATAATCGTGTGATATATATTGTGATGGGGATTCAATGAAACTGGAAGACAACTGTAGAGAAAGAGCCCCATGGAAGAAGATCTTCATAGTACTCTTCAACACTAACTCTCCCTGTCACTCTCTCTCTCTATTCACAGAAAAAACGAGCAGTAGCAGTAAATTGCTTGAGTTCATGATGAGAGAGACAATGTCTTGAATGATAGAGTGAAGAGAAGAGAAGCAATAAACCTTGGCGGCGTTTGCAGTAGTTTCATAAATTTCCTCACTATCATTACTCTCTCATCTGCTCCCAAATCTGCTCCTTTCATATACCAAACACATCTCCAAGCCTACCTACATATTTATGAGCAAAAGGAAAAAGGTAAACTCAAATCCCCAAAAAATAGAATTTATTCACAAACCCCAATTAATAGTCTTTCATAATCTCTCTCCCTTTCTTGGGTTTGTGATACAGAAGTAGGAGAAAATGGCTGGATTATTCTATCTAGGAGGAAGAGATCACAACAAACAAGACAAAGATCATAACGAAGACAAAAGCAATAATTATCTTTATCTATACAAAGATGAGATCTACAATAATAACAAGGGTTTTGAGATTTGGCCACCTCAATATTTTCAACAACAAAACCATGTGGCTGGTTCAACAAATCTTTACTCTTTTGGTATGGGTCCAAGTGGTGGTAGCAATAACAATAACCGAAGTGGGAATCGGAGTTTGTACTTCAACGTGGTCTCAGATCATGAGCCTATGAGATCCTCTACGGGAGGGTTTACTGTAACGAGGCAAGGAAGCATGAATTGCCAAGACTGTGGAAATCAAGCCAAGAAAGATTGTCCTCATATGAGATGTCGTACTTGTTGTAAGAGCCGAGGCTTTGATTGCCAAACACACGTGAAGAGCACGTGGGTCCCGGCTGCTAAACGCCGTGAGAGACAGGCTCAGTTAGCAGCTTTACCATCTAAGCGGATAAGAGAGACTAGCTCAGGCGGTGATGATGATGACGATGAAAATGGCGGTGGAGACGCTTCCGCTGCTGGCTTGGCTCTTGCTTGCACGCGTGTGGTTAATGCTAATTCTTCAGGTATTCTGAGATTTTACTTTATTAATATGGAGTGATCCACTTTTTAATTTAGATTTTTGGAAAAAAAATTCAATTTTTTTGTTTTTGTTTTTTTGGTCTTTAGAAGATCTGACTATGAATGTTTTGACATGAAAGCAACAATATAATTTGATTCTTATACTGGATGTCCACCGGATTTTCTGCTTTCTTTTTGCTGTTTGATTTTGATTTTAAGTCACTATTCTTGGGTAAACCTGAAGATACAAATTAAACTTTTAATCGATTCTCATTATAGCCTATATACTTAATTAAATCCATTCTCAAAGATTTGTTAATTAATTTATATATATATATATATATATATATATATACACACACATAAAAGTAGCAAAGCTTAGGTTTTGTTTTTACTGATTGGTTTTTATTCCGTATATTTAAAAAAAAAATTGGGATGTAGAAAAAAAAGAAGTTATATGCTTGTCATATGATTATTTGATTCAAGAACAAAAACTTTATATACAAAAAGAGATTTTGTTTAAATTTTGCAGTAATTGTTTATTTGAATGAATGAACTTAATAAATTAGGGTTAGAGAGTAGTCAGTTACCACCGGAAATAAGTTCAGCGGCGGTGTTTCGGTGTATGAGAGTGAGCTCAATCGACGATGAAGACGAAGAATATGCATATCAGACGGCAGTGAGCATTGGAGGACACGTGTTCAAGGGCATTCTCTACGATCAAGGTCCATCAGATCACCACCGTTACAGCTCGAGCCTAACTGCTGAAACCCACAATCTCAATCTCTTGGACTCAACTGCCACTACAACCGCCGTGACCGCCGTTAACAGTGACAACGCATCGGTTGACCCTTCTTCTCTTTACACTTCCGCGGCGGCTCCGTTCAACGCCTTTGTCGCCGCCGGTACGCCTTTCTTTGCACCTCCTAGGTCTTGAAATTCAAATGTTTAAATCTTTTAAAACGTTTGTGTTTAATTATTGTTATATTAACTCTTATGATTATGAGATAATCTACGAGTACGAGAGATGGATGATTAATTTTAGTGTTTTGTTTGTTGTCGGACAATATGGTTACTTTTCGTACCTAGCTAGGGTTTGTGAGTACTGATTAACATGCACATCGATCGTACCTCTTGTTTAGAGATAAGATTTTTATTTTTGGAGGGGATGTGTGAGAAACGAGGTAGCTGAAGATAATAACTACAACTATTAAGTTAATTGTCAGTGTTTCAAGTTAGATTTTCTGCTTCTTCTTTTTAATGTTTGATCTTCCCAATGCGATCGACATAACTTCTTTGTTTTGTTTATTTTTTTGAAATTTCGATCTCATTAAAGAAAACAACTGTTTTTCTTGTGTATAAAATACTAGGTTGGGTTTGATAGTGAATTAGCTTTCTGGCTGGTGTTGAACTCGAAGCTGCTTTTTCCCAGTTTATCCGTTTGCTTGCCGGATCTAAACAGGACTTAACTAGGTTTCGTGTTCCGTTGAGCAAAATATTTCAGTTCTATTTGCATAAATAAGTAATCTTTTTTTCTGTAACAGTTACCCTATTCAATTTCCGCAGTTATAAAGTAGCCTATCATTCTTATATCTATGCAAATCAAAGCTAGTAAAAAAGAGGGTCGGAAATTCATACAAAAAATCAGCGATTCTAGTGGATTTATGTAGTCGCTTATATTTGATCCACAATGATAAACAAGTTTGTCTTTCTCATATGTATAGTCGACGACTTACTGGGGGAGATCGGACGTTCTAAGTTTTATAATTGAGAAACAAAACCATTTTAAATTATTTCGCAATACATTACATGTGAATATTCATTGGTTTTTTTTGTTGTCAACATTGGATCCACAAGAGCGATCCATAACGTATATCCCACCCAAAAAAGAGTATTCATTGGTTTAAATGTGTCAAAATGATGAGTATCTAGGGTTTTTGAATATTATATATACTAACTATTTCTCTACAAAAGCTTTATCAGTTTTAGCTATTTGGATATATTTTGCATTGATATTTACTAGATTGGTTGAAGTCTCCCCTTTTGAGTGAATGAGATGACACGATTGCTTTTACTGTATCCACTGTTAGATTACAACTTGTTTTAACCGCTAAAGTTCGTAAAACAAAATTAGCTAGACAAAGCACCTAATAACCCACATTTAAATGATGTTCATACCATAGTTATCATTTTCTTTTCTAAAACTTTTTTGGTTGTAATGAATAGGCATTGTTTTGGTTTATCAAATTTTCATGGCGTTTAATTACTTTGTTCACTTCATCCGTTTTACTTCTTTTGGTCAAGGTCTGGCCTGAGAACTGAGAAGTATCGTGTATACTATTAAAAAAATCAAAGTATTTAGAGGGTTTATTGGAGGTGAAAATTTTAATAAATTTATAAATTGTTACAAGATGTTTCTATTAATTTTAAAATTTTAATCAAAATAATGTATTATTTGGTTATATGATCATTTGTAAATCTTAATTAAAATCTAAGCCGATGACGTGTGGTTTAGTGGTAGTAGCCACTTTAGTTTTTCTCATGCACCAGAGTTCGATTCCTCCCTGATGCAAAGGGAAATAAAAAAAAAGGATTTTAGAATATGAGTTTTGTTTATGGATCAAGTCTTGTCAATCTAATTATAAGAGTAAGGTTGAAAAAAAAAAATCTAAAATCATCCACATTAAATACTTGAGTATGGATTAAATCATCCCTCATCCATTTTTTATGATTTCACAATCAAAGAGTTCTACAAAAAATTTTAATCTCATAAAGATTTCTAAAATCCACAAAAATGACACTTTTCAATAAAATGCTTGTAGGTTTAATAAACTCATTTTAATATTTAAACTAAGATTAATTCACTTGTAATTTTTTTCTTTTTCTTTGGTGTTCAAAAAAAAAAAAAACATGAAAAACAGTCTCGAGAACTTTTGCTTTAAGAATAGTTTGAATAAGCTGAGTTGTTCACAATCTGGTGGTTAGGATGATCCAACTAATGATTTGTCACCAAATTTTGATTTATACCCGCTGCATTATGGTAGTTTGAAAATAGATTTTACGGGTGGGTTTTAGGCTATGGATCGGGTCTTGTCGATCCAATTATTGATTAAAACAAGAATAGTTTTAATAAAAAAAGAAAAAAAGATTTAGATATTCTTATCTTATTAGGCACCATCTTTGGCATAATTAGTGCACCTCCAATCATGAAATTATATTTGGTGTCGAAATTACAACAAATTTGGTGTTTTAGTGTTCTACTTTTTGTTTCATCTTAAACCACAACACCAAATTTTAAACTAATATTACTATTATCTATTATTATATTATTAAAAAAAAAATTTATAACAATTTTGATTAAAAAAATTAATCTTTTAACTAAAAAATTATAAATTACAAAATAAATTATAAATAATGGTAAATGAAATATATTATATTAACTAATAGTTTGTACAAAATAAAATGTTAAATGTTAATTACAACCTCTACTCAAAATTTCGCTACGCGTTACGCATTCGCTCGAGTACCGAATAGGACATAATCAATAAATCGGTAATTATGCGGGAATTAATCAGGGATCAATTTTAGGATATTTATCATATTTTCCAATGTATATCATATATTGTAAACTTTTACAGAAATGTTATGGTGGTACAACAGTTATGAGGTCTAGTATATAGCGAAAGGTCAAGGGTTTGAGTGTTCTTGCAACCATTTTGACTTCTTATTTTATTTTCCATTTAAATAAAGGGTATTATGATAATTTTGTAATCATCTTCTACCTTCAGATATGAGCGACTCTGTAACCCTAGCCGCCAAACCACGAATTTAAACATTTTCATTGTTATTTTCTTTTGTTTTATTTGAATTTGTACTTATATCTACAGATCTGCTCATAAATACATTATCTTTTAACTTCAAAACAGTAAAATAAAAGATTTTTTTTCAAAACTTTCGACTTTTTGGTCGAATAGATCAAATTCGCTATGGTACATCACCGCCTAACGTCTTTCCATCGTGTACGTGGCCGAGTTGGCCGCGTTTTCGAACAAGGTTTACAACTAACATTTTGTATAATTAATAATAACATTTCATGTTAATAATGATTTTGAAATAACTACAACTAAAATTTTCATAATAATTACAATTAAATTTTAATATACTTATAATTAAAATGTTATACTAATTACAGTATTTGGTGCATTTTAATTATATTAATGAATGGAAAATCAAATTTGGTGACATTTAAAATATTAATAAATAAATAAAAATTAGTATTTTAAATTATGGTGTAGTGAATAGTGTTACACAAAATTTAGTATGACATTGTAGCAAAAACACTAAATTTGGTGTTTTGGTGTAATTTTAAATATACCATTAGAAAGAATTTTACACGAAATTTAGGTTTTTAGTGTCTTATTGGAATTGCTCTTATAACTCTAATAATCTTAGCTATTAATTCATTGTACACTGTATTGGACTATTGGGGGTTGTTAGAGCATGTTTAATGGTGAGATTATGAGAGTATTATAGGATTAAAAATAAATTATAAAAAAAGAAAATTCATTTTATTGTATACTTTAGGTTTGATCCGTCTCCTCGGAGTGAGACAAAAGAAATGTCTCAAAGAGATCACATGGCGAGATCATGTGCTTCCACGTTGAATGATTTTTTTTCAAGAAAGAAAACGGAAAGGTTTTTTTTTTCAAATCATGTTTTGCAAAAAAATAAAAAATTCTCTCTCTTTCATTGGAGATGACGAATCTTCAACGAAGGACGATCTCAGATTATTATTTGATCTTCGTATTGATGATCATCGACGAAAGATGATCTCAGATTCGATCAGAAACTCTTATGGTTTTGCAATTCCTAGATCGGAGGATTTCAGGAAAACGAAAAAGGTAATTATCTGCAAACCTCTTTAATTTATGCAATGGGCTATGTTTCTTGTTTGAGTATTGAAATTGATTTTGGGTTTTCGATCATTTGTTTCATTTTTGAAAAAACACCATTACAAACGGAGTCGACGGAGACGGAGGCCACATCACGGCCATTAGCTGGGTCAAGTACTATTTTAAAGAAATTCATGATAAAACTATCCAAACTCATTTCACAAAGGGACTTGTGAGTGGCTCTCGTATAAACAATTTGTTACTTCTGATCGAATTCTTGTTTGAGCTTTACTAGACTAGTCTTATGGACCAGTATTTGGATCACCACACTAAACTATTTCTAAGAAATTCAAATACAATTTGTGACACATTTTAAAATTCAATTCAATTCTCTTTTTGTGAGGATGAATTTCCCATTGATGTACCCTTTAATTGTTATCTCTGTGGCAGGTTCAGATGGAGTCTCGAGGTCATAAAGATGCTTCAAGAGAGAAAGAAGATGAATCTAGACCCTTGAAAAAGGTAAAAGTGATTTTTCTTCTTTGTCTGGTTGTTTACGTGATCATGTCTTAGGATTGAGTTGGTTTGATAATAGTAGTTGAGTTGTACATTCTATCTGCAGATTAAGCATAATGAGGTAATGCAAATAGGAGATAAATTATGGTTGCCAGTTTCAATTGCTGAGATGAGAATTTCTAAGAGATATGATACTATGCCAAGTGGAACCTTGTATCCAAACACATACGGAATTGCATATCTTCAAAGGCTTGTCAAATTCAAGGGAAATACCCTAGTTATTCCCTTTTTAAAACTGCTTGATATTTGTTTTACATATGATTTCCACCATGATTGCTCTGTTTTGGTTGACCTTATATAGATGGTGTTTCAAGTTTTAACCTTTTCTCTCTACTACATGACTCTGCTATTATAGTTATTAACAAGCCACCTAAGCTTCCAGTCAAGGTAATAGAGTTTTCTCTATTCTTGTGTAGAATGACTTCATGGAAGTAATTATCATTGTCTGTAATCAGTAGCTGCATTATCATTTATCATTGTCTGTTTCAAGGAAATCGTCAGGTATGAATATGAATTTGATAGATCTTGGATTTGATCTTTTTAAGCTTGAAGTTTGAAGTTTGATTCGTTAGGAACTGATATGTAGTGCTACACTCTCTTATAAACGGTTTATGTGCCATGAATCCTTAATTTCCCGAGTAGAGCTAATGAATGAAACAAAAACCCTTAATTCCAGTCTTTATACAATACGAGCAAACGTAATTTTCCCTTAAAAGTCCTTTCTGTTTGTTATCTGACGATCACTTTGGAGCTTTTGTTTCTTGGTTCATGTGACAGTTTTTGTTTTCATTAAGCAGATTCTGTGTCATAGCTGGAAATATATCTCTGATTGATGTCATAACTCATGTACCAATCTTGTGCAAAGAATCAGACATTCTTTACGTCTATGTTCACTCAAGGAAGTAAGTTTCTCATTTGATTTCTACTTTTATTGTTGTGTTGTGTTAGTTGAACTAAATTAAATGGTAACTTAATTAAAACTGAAGAAAATGGAGTGTCCCTGAAGAAAATGCTCTTGTGAGTGCTTGGTTAAACACAAGCCAAGACGCAATAGTGGGGAATGATTAGAGAGGAGGGAATTTCTGGAATAGAGTTGCAGCGTATTATGCTGCAAATCCTGCTGTCTCCAATCTTGTAATGTGGGAGAGCAACACATATAAGCAAAAATGGTCCAAAATGAATGAGAGTGTCAGTAAGTTTGTTGGCTGCTACGACTATGCCTCACGTCAAAGAGGCAGTGGGCAATCAAAAGATGATATTATGGAGCTGGCTTACAAGTTGTACTTCCAAGATCGGAAGGTGAAGTTCAGCTTAGAGCATATTTGGAGAAGTTTAAGAAACGATCAAAAATGGTGTTCTTTGACTACTCCAGTAATAGATTTAATAAGAGAACTAAGCTACATGACACTATTGCTCATTCCTCCAGCTCCAACACTGCCTCCCATGTGGAGGAGGAAACAATGGAGAGCCTACATGCATTAAAGCGGCGAAGGAGAAAGGGAAAAAGAGAGGCAAAGGAAAGTTTGAAGAAAAAGACAAGAGTTCTCTGAATAAGCTTGCAGAAATGTGGATGATTAAGGAGAAAGATTTGGTAGATAGAGAAAAATTATCCAGGCAGAAGATTCTGGATAATCTGATGCTCAAAACTGAACCACCAACTGATATAGAACGCAATCTTAAGATCAAGCTAATGTCTGACATGTAATATGCTAGGTAATATGATATACTTGTTAGTTCATTCTGGTTTTGTTTGTTTTGATGCTTTGTTTGTTAATTAAGCTAGATGTTAGTTCATTCTGGTTTTGTTTGTTTTGTTCATTCTAGTTTTGTTGCAATGTTTGGTTTGTTGACATTGATTGACATTGTATTTGTCTGCTTTTGAATGTGCAGGAAAATGAAGTGAGAGTTTAAAGCTAGAAAGGAGAAGGACAACCACATTGATTGTTGGCACGTTGTGTACTACTATTGTCTAAGTTGTTGTCTTTTTCTTATTATTGTCTAAGTTGTTGTACCAAACTGTGTACTCTAGTGTAGTGTGATAAATGTGTTGTTTTATGTAATGTAGTTGTAACAAACAATGTCAATGTATTATATATATGTAACCAAGTATGTTTTCCTTCTCATTCGACCACATCTTGTTATATTTTCATTCTGCTCATATTTTTCTTTCTAAGGATTCAAATTTACCAAAAAACAAAGACATGTCTTTTGATGAAACTATTGATCAAAGCTTCGATGACAATTTCGATAGAATTTTTGAAAAAAGTTTTGAAGATTGTATAAATGATTACAATGAACGTAAAGCGGCCAAGCAAGCGAAGAAAACACAAATTCATATAGAAATAGGTAAAGAGGCGGGATTCATTCAGTTATGGAAAGATTAATTTTGTGAGCAGCCAAATTACCCCGATAACATGTTTCGGCGACGATTTAGAATGAGCAAGCGACTGTTCATGCGTATTGTTGAAAGACTATCCAATGAAGTACCATTATTTCAACAGAGACCAGATGCCACCGGAAGACTTGGTTTCCATGTCCTACAAAAATGTATAGCCGTAATTCGTCTTTTGGCATACTGTGTTGCGCCTGATGCGATTGATGAATACCTCCGAATGAGTGCATGCACTAGCAGAATTTGCTTAGAAAAATTTGGGGTCAGAGTTATACAATTGTTCAAAAATGAGTATTTGAGAAGGCCAACACCAAAGGATCTCCAATGATTACTAGATATTGGAGAGTTTCGGGGATTTTCTGGGATAATAGGAAGCATTGATTGTATGTACTGGGAGTGAAAGAATTATCCAACAGCTTGGAAAGGACAATATTCACGCGGACATGAAAAACCCACAATCGTTTTAGAGGCTGTGGCTTCACAAGATCTGTGGATTTGGCACACATATTTTGGACCTCCATGTACATGTAACGATATTAATGTTCTTGACCGCTCACCAGTTTTTGATGATATATTAGAAGGTCGAGCTCCTCTGGTCAACTACGTTGTCAATGGGCGTCAATACCATATGTCTTACTATCTCACAGATGGTATATATCCGAAGTGGGCAACGTTCATCCAATCAATTTCTCGGCCACAAGATGAGAAATCATCATTATTTGTTAATTATCAAGAAGCTGTCAGAAAAGATGTTGAGCGTGCTTTTGGAGTGTTGCAAGCTCGGTTTGCTATTGTTCGGAACCCATCTACGTGGTTGGATAAGGCAAAAATAGGCAACATAATGAGGGCATGTATCATATTGCACAATATAATCGTTAAAGACGAATGAGACCAATGCACTCAATATGATTTATCAGGATTCGAACTCGAAGAAGGAAGCAGAACATCACATGTGGTGTTCACGTAATCTACGGAGACGCCTACCAATGTAAACAATATGATGGTTAATCGAGCTTGAATTCGGGAGGAAAGAATACATAACCAATTGAAAACTGATTTGGTTGAGCATATTTGGCAAAAATGAAAACTAGAACCAAATTACTTGTGATCTTCATCGTAATTTGTATGTTTTTCATTCAGTGATAAATATTTTAACGTATTGTAATATATGTTTAATATTTTATGCAACCTATTATATTAGTCTTTTTTTAGTAATCTACAATATTTTATATAGTAATTTGATTTTCATTTTTTGGCAAACTTTTTAAAAATTTGAAAATTAGTTTTTATTATTATTTTTAGAACTTCTTTTAAATCTCACCATTAAATCCATAAAAATTGCAAAAATTGGTAGAGTCTTAAATAATACATTAATATTAAATTTATTAATAAATAATTATTTAGAAACTTTTTAGAGTATCACCACTAAACATGCTCTTATGTGTCACACTTCACTTATGCTCAGTGTAGTGTCTGACATATTTAAAGTATTTATCAGATAAAAATTTGCAATAATGATTGTTATCACAGTCATTATTGTTAAAGGTTGCTCGATTTAGAAATGACAGAGGACAAGATGGAAGTCACCCAAGTACTGTCTGACTTGCAACATGTGATCTCTTCTTCCATTTCTCTCTCTTGCTTATAGTGAATTTTCAGCTAATCATCACTTTTTCATTAAAGTCGCAGGTAATGATGTAAATCATAATTTGATTAATTTCTATGGTACCACTCTCTAGTTACTTCTCCGTCTCCTAGTTTATATCATCTCTATTTATTAAAATGGAGATCCATTTCATTAAACAACCTCTATTTATAAATAATTACAAAATATACCTAGCAAAAATTATGTTTTAGTCATTGAATTATGACTTTTGTTGAAATTTTTTTGATATTTTATTTTCTTAAACATAAATATAGGGGATTTAAAAAACACATACACGTCATGATAAAAGTACCACATTCATCCTCAATTCACCCCCACGTTCTTCTCCTTTTTGTTTTATTTTCCTTTATTACCTCTGTTAACTGCAGATTCACGATTTGTTCTTCTTTACTGCCTATAAAAGTCATTCAAAACTTATTCAGCAACCACATCAAATCGAAATGGTAAACAAGCAGCGATGTAGGTGAAGAGAAAGTAAGTGTGAGGAGTTGAGAAAAAAAACCAATTGCTTTCTCCAAGAGAAAGATTAAGAAACCCTACCAAACCGCAACGATGCTTGCGAAGAATTTTCGGAATGGCGAGATCTCGTGGTGAAAGACATAAAAGCGCTTCAGATATTGCAATCTTCTCTTCCAGATTTGGTTTTCAGAAAGACACTCAAGACCACTTCATCCATAAATCTTTGGGATTTGATTAAAGATGCTAACGAAGAAGCCAAGTTACATAAGGAATTTGAAGCGGTTAAGATAAAAGATCATTATCAAAACAAGGAGGTAAAGGTCAGTTTGCCAAAGATTGTAATAACAGAGAGAATACATTACCTTAGTATCAAATGTTAGCATTCAATAGTGCTCCTGTGATACTCATGAAGACATGTGGACGTTATGCAGTACAAGTACAAATCACATGGCCCCATATGTCAAGTATTTCACAACTTTAGACTAAACATGTCAAGCAAAGGTTAGATACATGAATGGAGAAACTACCATGGCTGAAGGAATTGAAGATGTGAAGATCGTGTCCAAGGAAGGGTCGAGGAGGTTAATCTTTCCCTTGATTAAAAGTCATGTATTTTTATGTTTCAGTCCATTTTTCTTTTATATAAAGTAGACAACTATACAGAAAACAGATTCGAAGATAACAAATGGTTTACTAAAATCAAAATTTGTTATACAAGCTATGAAATCAACTTAACATCTACAAATGGTGCTTTACACGCAAGTTACAACTATGTCACATTAATTTTTGCTTGAGGACTTTTAATCAAAACAAAAAAAATGCTGTTGAGTCAGATTAACGAAAACACTTGCAATGATTCAAACTATGGGCTCTGTCAAAAAGCGAATAAGTGTGGATATTAAATTGATTTCTGGTGAATTTTGTTGAAACACTAGCAATGACTTCAAACTATGCGCTTTGTTAAAAAGCGAATAAGTGTGGATATTAGATTGATTTCTGGTGAATTTTGTTGAAACACTAGCAATGACTTCAAACTATGAGAATATTGAAAGAGTGGAAATTTGTTTCCTTCGGAAGACCAAATTAGGTGTAACAATGAAAACATTAAAAACAAAAACTATGAAACTTTTACTTTTTTCCAAATCAAACAGAATATTATGACTTATTCAACCCAAACCAAAAAGTATTGGCCAACAAAATCGATTTTATGTATAAACATACATGAAACTATTAAGAATCTATATTTAATTATTTGAGTATTTAACATGAAATACGATTATCAAAATAACAACCACGCTTTAAGCGTGGGTAGAAAAGGTCAGCTTATTTAATATTTTAATAAAATAAATATGTATTACGGACTTAATTTTCCTTATTTAGTGTTTACGAATTTTGTAATGAAGTGTAATCAACAAAAATTTAAATTAATAAGACTTTTTCGTTTTCTTCAATTACGCTACGTTGTTTTCTTATCACAAAACTCCAACAATATGTGATCATTTGTAGGAGAAATGTACAAATCCCAGTATATAGGTGGCCAAAGAGAAAAATTTATAAGGTAAAACAAAATCAATGAGATAAGTCCTTATCTCACATTGTTAATTCCGATCTTTGTTATCTGTGAATGTTAATAGTTGTTAACAATTTGAAGTACAGATTAGATGATACAGATTCGAGGGTATCAATGTCTTCAACTGCTACGGGGATGAAGCGATCCTGTTTTGCATTGTTTAACCTAACTAGTCGTCGAGGAGAAGGAGATAAGAGGAAGAACACATCCAAATCCTTTAGAGAAGGCGTTAAATTTGGATCCGAGGGTCTCAAAACGATCGGAAAATCTTTGACATCAGGTGTGACAAGAGCTGTTTTCCCTGAAGATCTTAAAGTATCTGAGAAGAAAATCTTTGATCCACAAGACAAAACACTTTTGTTATGGAATAGAATGTTTGTTATCTCTTGCATTCTCGCTGTCTCTGTTGATCCTCTGTTCTTCTATCTCCCGATTGTCGATAACTGGAAGAACTGCATTGGAATTGACTCTAAATTAGCTCTGACAACTACGACTTTAAGAACGATCATTGATGTTTTTTATCTGACACGAATGGCTCTTCAGTTTCGTACGGCTTATATTGCTCCTTCTTCTCGTGTACTTGGAAGAGGTGAGCTTGTGATTGACCCTGCAAAGATCGCAGAAAGGTATTTGACTTGCAATTTCATTGTCGACTTCTTCGCGTCCTTCCTTTACCTCAGGTTTATTGAATTAAAGCCTTCAATTTTTTATCAACTAAAGCTTGGATCGTTGTGTTAATTTACAAATCATTAGAGATCTGCATGCACGTTCATGCAGATTGCAGTGTGGAAGTTTCTTCACGGATCTAAAGGATTAGATGTGTTACCAACAAAACAGGCGATTTTACACATCGTCATTACACAATACATACCAAGATTCGTTAGGTTTATTCCATTAACATCAGAGCTCAAGAAAACTGCAGGAGCTTTCGCTGAAGGTGCTTGGGCTGGTGCTGCTTATTATCTCCTCTGGTATATGCTTGCAAGCCACGTAAGCGTTTCAAAATTTATTGTTTCTTTTTCATTTCTTTTGGTCTGTTCTATATGTTCTTATACTTTGACAGATAACTGGAGCGTTCTGGTACATGTTATCAATGGAACGTAATGATACATGCTTGAGATCTGCTTGTAAAGTCCAGCCAGATCATAAGCTCTGTGTTCGGATTCTATATTGTGGCAGTAAATTTATGAGCAATCGCGATACCGAGTGGACCAAAACAATCCCTGATCTTTTCAAGAACAATTGTTCTGCGAAAAACGAGGATTCAGAATTCAACTACGGAATCTATAGCCAAGCTGTGTCATCTGGAATTGTATCGTCCACAACGTTTTTCTCCAAGTTTTGTTATTGTCTTTGGTGGGGTCTCCAAAATCTCAGGTAAAAATTGATGAATAACTGTCAACTTGTGCGTGACCAAAACATAAATTGTCAGCTTGTGGGGTGTTTTCATGTACAGCACACTAGGTCAAGGGCTGCAAACAAGTACATATCCAGGAGAAGTTTTGTTTTCAATTGCAATTGCTGTAGCCGGACTTCTTCTGTTTGCTCTTCTCATTGGGAATATGCAGACTTACCTTCAGTCACTTACGGTTCGTCTAGAGGAAATGAGGATCAAAAGACGCGATTCCGAACAGTGGATGCACCACAGGTCATTACCACAAAACCTGAGGGAACGAGTCAGACGTTATGACCAGTACAAATGGTTAGAAACAAGAGGAGTCGATGAAGAACACATAGTGCGGAGCTTACCAAAAGATCTTAGAAGAGACATCAAACGCCATCTCTGTCTGAATTTAGTTCGTAGGGTAAGTTTTTTACTCAAAAATCAGAAAATGTTAATTGGTTAAAGATTCTATACTTGATTCACAAGGAGCTATGTTCTTTCTTGGATATTTGCAGGTTCCTCTGTTTGCTAATATGGATGAAAGTTTACTAGACGCAATCTGCGAGAGACTAAAGCCGAGTCTATACACAGAGAGCACTTACATAGTGCGAGAAGGAGATCCAGTAAACGAAATGCTGTTTATAATCCGAGGGCGGCTAGAGAGTGTAACGACAGATGGTGGAAGAAGCGGTTTCTTTAACAGAGGTTTACTGAAAGAAGGTGACTTTTGTGGTGAAGAGCTTCTGACATGGGCGCTTGACCCTAAAGGAGGCTCAAACTTACCTTCTTCAACAAGAACAGTAAAGGCTCTAACTGAAGTAGAGGCTTTTGCTTTAGAAGCTGAAGAGCTCAAGTTTGTGGCTAGTCAGTTCAGGCGTCTTCATAGTCGTCAGGTTCAACAGACTTTCAGGTTTTACTCTCAGCAATGGAGGACTTGGGCTGCTTGTTTCATCCAAGCCGCATGGCGTCGACATTTAAGAAGAAAAAACGCCGAGCTTAGACGTAAAGAAGAAGAAGGAATGGGTTATGAAGACGACTCTGATTATGATGATAACATGGGTCTCATTACAAGGAGTAATAGTTGTGTTGGATCAAGTTCTAGATTACGTTCCACTGTATTTGCATCAAGATTTGCTGCTAACGCGGTTAAGGGTCGTAAGCTAAGGACCTCCGAGAGTTATACAAGTTTAGTAAATCTGAGAAAACCCTCAGAACCTGATTTTGATGCTCTTGATAGAGAGGACTTAGGCTAGTTCTCTTGTACGTACCTACTACAAATGCAGACTGCTGAACATAGTCTTCTTCTTTTCTTTTCTTTTTGGTAGTGCAATAAAACATAAATACACATTGTAAAACATACAAATTAAAGATAAAATAGAATTTACAAATAAAACTGAAGCTACCTCACACTTACAACACTTAGGAAAAAAATAAAACAATGAAACTGATAACAACAACATAAAGTAGCGAAACCTAAAATGCATTACGATTGTCTTTGTGAAGCCTAAAGAAATAAGCTGCGGCGCTAAAGACGGCAGTAACCAAGGCGACACCTTTGAAAACGTCGAATTCATCGTCCAAGAAATTGAAGAAGATGACCACAAGAACCGACACAATTGGCCACGTAATGACGCTAATGACGTTGGAGAACACAATCGAGACGGAGAACACGAGTCCTACAATCCCGACCCAATAGATTTGCCATGAAACGGCTTGACCAACCATAGTCATCACGTACGAACCTTTCCCTTTCGAGAATCCATTCATTTCCCTCTTCAAGTCGTGTTGCTCGCCGGCGATTAGTAGACCCACGATGGAGATGATTGTAGCCACCATGGAAGATAATATTATGACTTCGAAAACGGAAGCGAAGCTCGGTTTTGTGTTGGTTGATTCGGTGCGTTTGAAGATGTAATTATCGAAAACGTTTTGGATGTTACAGAGGAGTAGGGAGAAACAGATTCCGGCGAACAGAGCAGCCCACGCGCCACTCGCGTAGTTCTCCTCTGCTTCGTCTGGCTCGCCGCCGAATGAAGAGGAGAGAGTGAGAGCTCCGGTGACGATTGCTAAGATCACAGAGATTACAACCCATCGATTGAATTTGATTTTGTTGATCCAAGCTGCGAGAATCGGAGTGAAGAAGAGCTGTGTAGTGTAGATCAGAGTAAAAACCCCAAAAGGAATCTCGAGTTTTCCCATGGCGGAGAGTCTTCCTTGAACGGCCATGACGATTCCGATGCAAATGTAGATCACGGCCAGAGATTTGAAGTGGTATTGATCGGAAGTAATAGGATGATGATGATTGCGTTTGTTGTTGGCGGTGAAGATGATGAAAGGGAGAAGAAGGAGAGGGAATCCAACAGTCTGGAGAAGAGCCTGAGTCCAAACGCCATCCTTTTGATGGTTTTCGTCGTAATCACTTCGATTGATTTGATCGTAGTACAAGTTTTCGAGTAGTTTTGCAATTGATTGACCCACGATCACAAAGATGATCGAGATGATAATCGTTGGCCAATGGTTTGGTTTCCGGTTTGAGTTTTCGGTTCGGTTCATGAATGTGGTTGAAGAATCACGCTCTATGTTGATTGGTATCTGCACAAATTGTTCTACAAAAAGAGAGAGATGATTTAGAATCAAATTGTCCGCAAAGCAAGCTGGTTTATTTATGATCATTACCTTGTGGCTTGGTCTGAAAAATTGGTGGTTGATTCTGAGCCATGATTTGGAACTGATCTTCTGAGATTTTGACTTGGATGATTCGATGATGATGTTATTGTTTTGGGATAATGGAAAGAGGTGTCATTTATATATAAAGAATAGAAAGTCAATTTTGTTTGGCGTAATGGACCTAGTGGTCAATCAAGTGACCCCATATCTTCGCGTCGTTGTTTTTGACTTTCCGCTTTGCTTTGTCACTTAAAACAAAGCGGGCTTGTAATTAACACTTGGTACTTAGAGCAACATTATCAGTTTAAAAATATGTTGGGTTTCTATCTTTTAAAATAATAATATTTTTTTGTCATAATTTAATTTTTATTTAAATTTTTATTTTTTTAAATACAAATCCAATAATATGTTGACAACTGTAAGAAACTCAATTCTAAAATTTCTAATATAAAAAACGATTCTTGTTTTTTCATCTATTTTTTTTTACTTTACAGAATTTTTATATTTTTATATTATTGAGAAACCTTCAAAAACCTTGTGATAATGATCTTACGTATTCCTGTTTTAACAAAATTCAAGCAATAATCGACAAAATTGATGTTTGATATTCAAGAGTAGGCCATGATAATATTGAGGATTGGATTTATTATTTATTGGTTAATACTTATATTAATAAAATGACATTAAAAATAATGTTGTGACTTGGTGTTTTTCGTCATGGAAAAAAAAATTACGGGATAAACCAACTTCCTTAATTTTGGAAACGGAACCGACACGGTTCCCGTTTGGCAGCTATCAACTTACAATATAAACAATCTTTAATGCGTGTCCTTGTTGATAACATTTGAAGGCTCTTATATAATTACATAAATCGTCTTTACTTCGATATTAAGGTTTCAATACCGATGATATGCTTTATATTTTGTAATGCCAAATATCTATAATCAATTTGAAAACAGTCTTTGGTCTAAAAAATGGTTTTAAGTTCTGAATAAACCTTGTCATTTGTCAAATGATAAAATAATATCAAGGCTGCTGTTTTTTTTTGTAGATCATTTGGATAGAGATGCAAAATATATTTTTTTAGACACAATTATATGCTTTATCCAGATGCTGTATCTAGATAATTTTGGTAAATTTATCTAAAAATTTAAAAAATTTCAGACGAGTTTGGATGGAGCATTTGGATGAAGATAGACTTGAAAAAATTTGTAAAAAACCAAAATATCCTTTCATTTTATTGTTTTCTTTTTCTTTTTTTTGTTCTCTTTTTTTCCTTTACCTTCTCTCCTCATTTTTGTTTTTTCTCTTCATTTTTACTTTGTCTCTTCATTTTTATTTTTTCTCCTCATTTTTACTCTCTCCTCTTTTTTACTTTATTTTTACTTTTTTTTACTCTACCTTCACTTTTTTACTCTTTTTTTTTACTCTTTCTCCTCTTTTTTACTCTCTCTCCTCTTTTTTACTCTTTCTCCTCATTTTTATTTTCTCTCTTCATTTTTACTCTCTCCTCACTTTTACACTTTCTCCTCATTTTTACTATCTTTCCTCATTTTTACTATTTCTCTTCATTTTAACTCTTTCTCCTCATTTACTCTCTCTCCTCTATTTTACTCTCTCTCCTCATTTTTACTTTCTCTCCTCATTTTTATTTTCTCTCTTCATTTTTACTCTCTCCTCACTTTTACACTTTCTCCTCATTTTTACTATCTTTCCTCATTTTTACTATTTCTCTTCATTTTAACTCTTTCTCCTCATTTACTCTCTCTCCTCTATTTTACTCTCTCTCCTCATTTTTACTTTCTCTCCTCATTTTTATTTTCTCTCTTCATTTTTACTCTCTCCTCACTTTTACACTTTCTCCTCATTTTTACTATCTTTCCTCATTTTTACTATTTCTCTTCATTTTAACTCTTTCTCCTCATTTACTCTCTCTCCTCTATTTTACTCTCTCTCCTCATTTTTACTTTCTCTCCTCATTTTTATTTTCTCTCTTCATTTTTACTCTCTCCTCACTTTTACACTTTCTCCTCATTTTTACTATCTTTCCTCATTTTTACTATATCTCTTCATTTTAACTCTTTCTCCTCATTTACTCTCTCTCCTCTATTTTACTCTCTCTCTCTCATTTTTACTCTATCTCCTCATTTTTACACTCTCTCATCTTTTTACTCTCTCTCCTCATTTTTACTCTCTCTCCTCTTTTTTACTCTCTCTCCTCATTTTTACTCTCTCTCATCTTTTACTCTCTTTCCTCATTTTTATTTTTTCTCCTCTTTTTTACTCTCTCTCCTCATTTTTATTCTTTTTCCTCATTTTTACTCTCTCTCCTCTTTTTTACTATATCTCCTCATTTTTACTATTTATCCTCATTTTTACTATTTTTCCTCATTTTTACTCTCTCTCCTCTTTTATACTCTCTCCTCTTTTGTACTCTCTCTCCTCTTTTTTACTCTTTCTCCTCTTTTTTACTCTCTTTCTTCTTTTTTACTAAAATTGAACTATGTAATTAATATGCAATTTTATTAGTTATTTGAAAAATAATTTTGATACTTATGTAATTGAAAATATAATTTAGAACATAAAAAGACAATTTAATACAAAGCATGTCCTTTTTAGTCATTTAGTTACAAGTACATCCAACTAATTTATACTAATGCACAAAGAAACATAACTTCATCCAAATGCATCATCCGGATGTAGTTTTCAAATGAGGAAAAGAACATCATCCAAATGCATCATCCAAACACATCATCCAGATAGAGTTTCCAGATGAGGAAAAGAAAAGCACCTAGATCAATTTTTTAGTAACTACTCAAATTTAAAACTCAAGAATGAGAGCAACTAATTCATTTGGTGCTCCTTGAACGCATTGGCCGCGTTTGACCATAAAAACAACCAATACCAAATCAAGTAGGCTTCTTATTGCTTAACAAAGAAACAGAGGCATAATTTACGCTGTTAATTAACAAATTCACTAAGACAAAACAACTCATTTCAAACTATCGTCATCTACACCAGTTTTAGACGTCTTTTGTATGATCAAACAAGCAAACTTGTTTAAATAGCAGTTCCTTAGGTGAAAATGCCAGCTCAAAAAGCAAGAATTTGGTATCAAGAGCCTTACTTGCATCATCATAGTGTTCTTATATCATAGAAGCAATCAAGTAAGACCCTTTTCTTGATCAATCCAACTATACATACGATGCCTAAGTAAATAATGATTTGGCACTGAAACTCCGATTAAGCAAACTTGTTTCGATAGCATTTTACTACGCTGTTCTATGAAAATGCTAACCAAGGATTTGGTATTAAGAACCATCCATATTTGCATTAGTAGCCTATTCTTGTGTCACAGAGCCAAATCAAGTAAGACCCTTTCCTTGATCATCCAACTATAAAATCCTATGGAAACATCTCTATCATCACTAGTAACTACATTCCTGCAACTTTACATATTCATAAAATATAGTGTGTATCGAAGAACTGAGCTTTTTGTACCTCATAAATTTCTTGCAAGGATATGAATTTTTAAGGCTGACTTGAACGTCCTAAACTGTTTCTTGATCCAATGCCACTGCTACAATTAGGTGAACTAGGGACTGAACTTGTTGGTGTATTAGCTTCAGATCACTGGACTCTGATTCTCTATTCATTTAGCACTTGTGTCAACAAAAACATCTACAACGTCACCATCAATCTTTGGTGAACCAATCACCGTATCCTTTTGATTGAGAGCCTTCAATCCATTCTCATGTTGATGCCCATGACATAAATGACACTGCTTTGAATCCTCTATGATATGCCCCTTCTGACTGTAAGGATCGAGTTTCTGAAGTTGAGGAGTCGAAGAGTCAAAATCTGGGAACTTCACAGATTGAACTCGAGTATGTTTCATTGAGTTTGGGACTCGAGTAAACTCAAAATTAGCTAGAATTTGATAAGCATAGAGGTGGGAAGGTGAAACGTTTGCTGGTCAAGTTTCAGCTCGATATGATAAGCGAGTAAAGAAATATGAGTGCAAAGATATAACAAATCTGATGGTTATTTCTGGGAACTAGGTGGATTGAATAAATTCAGTTCAAGAGATCTGAGCTTCTCTTGAACAGCTAAGTTCTTCCTTTGATGGATATTCGAACCAAAAGGATAAACAAGTTGGATTTCCCAACTAGTGAACTATCTAGAAAGTTGAATGAAAGTAGATGATAGTTGAATTCAATGAAAGAGTTTACCAGTCTTTAAATAGTTATGGTTGCTGTCTGAACTTGGTAAAATGAAAATGGGCCTAAAGAGAGTAATAGGCCCAAACCCTAGAGATATATATAAATGGGTTCTCTTGTCCAATTGTGACCCATAAGCCTCATTTAAACCTTACTCGCCAAAATCCAATGGAATAAAAGTTCAAGTGAAGGAAAAATAGTGCTTAATGGATCACAAGCCCATTTACATCTCTTCACATTCTTGAATCGATACCAAAGCAATGTGGACTTAAGATTCTTTTTCTTGCTTCTGCATAAGCATTCTAGTCACCAATTAGTTGAGTTGTTTGGCCTTGGCTCTGATTATTGGTCCAGTTGGCATCTCCATTATCTTGGCAGCTACATGATTATCTCTTAGCTCCTCCTCAACCTTGAGTTCCTCTCCTTCATCCTTGTTGCTGGTCAGGTTCATATCATCCCCTCCTTCTTGGAAAGGATTTGTCCTTAAATCTAGATCATCTGCAATAAAAGGGATCAAGTCAGACACATTGAAGCTAGAACTAACATCATACTTACCTTGAAGATCGAGTTGATAGGCGTTGTCATTGATCCTCTTGGTGACTATAAATGGTCCATCAATTGTGGGCATTAGTTTAAACTTTCTCACAGCTAGGAACCTTTCCTTGCGTAGATGCAATAAAACTTGATCACCTACTTCAAATACCACTTGGTGTCTTCCTTTGTTAGCTTGGTTAGCATATTGTTGAGTCCTCTTTTCTATGTTCCCACAAGCCTTTGCATGAATCTGTTTAACAAGCTTAGCCTTCTTCGTTCCATCTAAGCTGACTTTTTCAGTCAAAGATAAAGGGGTTAAATCCAGAGGAGACAAATGATTAATGCCATAAACAATCTTAAAAGGTGAGTACTTAGATGCAGAATGAATGGCATGATTATATGTAAACTCAACATGAGGTAAACATTCTTCCCAAGTGCGAATGTTCTTTTTAATTAATGCATGCAGAAGATTACCTAGAGTTCTTATTGACTACCTCAGTTTGGCCATTGGTTGAGGATGACATGTAGTTGAGAACACTAGCTTAGTTCCTAATTTTGACCAAACAGTTCTCCAAAAATGACTTAGAAACTTAGTGTCTCTATCACATACAATGGTCCTAGGCATGCCATGAAGCCTAACAATCTCCTTAAAGAACATAGTAGCTATATAAGATGCATCATTAGTCTTATGGCAAGTAATGAAATGAGACATCTTAGAGAATTTATCTACAACTACAAAGATAGAATCCTTTCCAGTTCGAGTTATAGGCAAACCAACTATGAAATCCATTGAAATATCAGTCCAAGGATGAGTAGGATTGGCTAAAGGAGTATACAAACAGATCCTCTCAACATCACATTTTAGGTGAGGCCGATGGAAATGTTCTGTCACCACCTTAAATGTCTTAACATAGCCAAAGTGACCCATCTGACCTCCTCCATGAGCTTCCCTAACTAAAAGATCTCGAACAAAATTGTTAAAAGTTCAAAGATGATTATCAAAGAATAAGAAAACATCATGCTAAAAGTATTTTCCCAAGGAAATTTCTCACTTTTTGCAAAGGCCTCCTTAAAATCATTATCATCTGCATATAGCTCTTTCAAGTGCTCAGTTCCAAGTAGTTTAGTTTCCAAAGTGGACAGAAGAGTGTATCTTCGAGAAAGAGCATCGACCACCACATTCTCCTTACCTTGTTTGTATTTAATGACATAAGGAAATGTCTTAATGAATTCTACCCATCGAGCATGCCTCTTGTTAAGCTTTTGTTATCCTCTTAAATGCTTGAGTTATTGGTGATATGTGTGAATAATGAACTCTTTTGGCCATAGATAATGCTACCAATGCTGAAGAGAGTGGACCAAAACATAGAGTTCCTTATCATAAGTAGGGATAATTCAATGTGGATCCACTGAGCTTCTCACTAAAAGATAGGATTGGTTTCCTATCTTCATGAGAACAACTCCAATTCATGTCCCTGAAGCATCACATTTAATTTCAAAAGTTTTAGTCAAATCAGGGAATATGAGAATTGATGCATTAATAAGTTTATTCTTTAAGGTTTGAAAGGCTTGCTCCTGAACTTGTTCCCATTTAAATCCAACCTCCTTCTTGATAACCTCTGTAAGTGGTGCTGCAAGTGTACTGAAATCCTTAACAAATCGTTGATAAAAATCCAGCAAGGCCAAGGAAGCTGCGAACTTCACCAACTGTGGTCGGACTTGGCCAATCTCTTATTGCTTTAATCTTTTCCCCATCGAGCTTCATACCACTTGCACTAATCACAAAGCCTAAAAAGACAAGGTTATCTGTACAAAAGGAACACTTCTTAAAATTAGCAAACAACCTTTCGTTCCTAAGCACCTCTAACACAAAAAAACATGTTCAAAATGCTCAGTCATGCTCTTTTACTATATATCAAAATGTCATCAAAGTACACCAATATAAGCTCTAAGAACATGATTCATCAATCTCATGAAAGTACTTGGTGCATTAATGAGACCAAACGGCATAACCAATCACTCATAAAGACCATGTTTAGTTTTAAAAGTTGTTTTCCATTCATCTCCTTCCTTCATCCTAATCTGATGATATCCACTCTTTAAATCTATCTTAAAAAAGACAATGGAACCATGTAGTTCATCAAGCATATCATCAAGTCTAGGAATCGGATGACAATACTTAAACGTTATATTGTTTATAGCTCTGCAGTTCACACCCATGCGCCAGCTTCCATCTTTTTTTGGAACAATGAGCAAATGAACGGCACATGGGCTCATAGTCTCACGAATAAAACCCTTCTCCATCAGCTCATCGACTTGTTTTGTAGTTCCTTTGTTTTCATGAGATTGGTTATATATGCTAGTCTGTTTGGCAGAGTAGACTCGGGAACAAAGTCAATCTGATGCTCGATTCCTCTTATAGGTGGTAAGCCTTTGGGAGTCTCTTCTATGAATACATCAGCAAAATCCTACAAGAGTTTAAGCATTTCACTCGGTAATACCGGTGTTAGGTCTAGTGTTAAGCAATTCCTTATAAACAAATAAGAGAATGGATTTATCCGCAGCCATAGCACTCTTGAATTCACTAAGATGAGTTAGGAAATTAGACTTCTTTCTACTAGTATCCTTACTATTCTTGAGTTGTAGCTGGTCTTGATAGACCTCATTAGGAGTCAAAGGAACCATAGTGGTTTTCTAGCCTTTAAACACAAAAGAATGGCGATTTGTGTACCCATCATGAATGGCTTTGCGATCAGATTGCCAAGGACACCTAATATGTATATGTTCTGCCTCCATTGGTAACACATTTGATATGTTAGCATTTTATCCCATTTTAGATGCATAATTCATCATGATTTGCATTCATACTCATTGCATTTTCAGCATTTTAGAGTCTTTTTAGGTTTGCATTGTACATATTGCACTTGCATTGCACTTGAAGCAATCTTAGGTACTTCTAGAGCTTAATTAGAGAAATTGGAGTGACATTGGGCATAAAGAACAACAAGGATCAGACTGAGATGAAGTACTTGGGCAATAGAGGCTATGGACTGAAGAAAACTGACGCTTCTCCGCTCTGCCTCACCACAACTTAGGCGAGTCTAAGGCCGGTTGCACGCAAACAAAAAGCCTCACCACCAAGACTCACCTCTCAGCCGTGAGTTGAGATGATCTCGAAGACTCCTCACCAACTGAGCCAGCCTCATCACTCATCCTCGCCACACCACCAGCGAGTGGTCAAGTTCCTAAAGGCTGAAGACACAACTCGCCACACCCTGGCGAGTTGAGGTCATCGACTTTGATTTTTGTTGACTTTTTCTCCGCGTTGACTATGTTAGGGTTTTGTGTAATGGGCTATAAATACTCTTCTTAGCCCACAGAACACAAACACCTTTTATTACTCATTTTGGCTAAGATCAAAAGTCACTTTTCTCTCCTTTCTCCTAGTTTTTGTTACTTTAATGCTCTCTTTTAATGCAATAAGAATATGAGTTTGGTTCTTGTTAATTCTTGTTTATCTTTCTTTGCTCTTTCTAATTATGTCCTTTATTTCAATTTCTGGGTTTGCTCATTTTATGATGCTTAATGAGTAGTTCCTTTAGGGTTTAGTGAGGAGATGGTTTAGATCTAGGTTGATCCATGGTTTTCTCTCTTAATCTGCTTGTTATTGCTTAGATCTTGCTAGTCTAAATGTTCTTAATGCCTATTTCAACTTGATCACTTGAAATCTGATGTGTTGCTTTCATTGCCTAGAAGGTGTTTGATGAAATACTTGGCTGAGTTTGGACTAGGATTAGCTTCTCTAACCCAAGATATTGGTAGTTTAGAGAGTTAATTGGCTGTTTTAGGTTGTTGCTTAATGCCAATATGAGTGTGTAATCACCAAAGAAATTTGGGTTAGGTCACACATAGATTGAGTGATCAATGTTCATGAGATTGGCTTGATTTTTTGTTTATGGAATCTATTGCTTGAGTTCATCCTGTTAGGTTGGTAGATAAGTTGAGAGAACCATGGTTAAACTGAGATCAATTACCCCACTTTCCTCATGAACCCATCTTTATCATTGAATGCATCTAGTTTTATTGCTCTGTTTTTAAGCTATTGCATTGTTCCTTATTCCTCTGGTTTTATGTTGTTATGTTTTTCCTTGTTTGCAGCTGATTATGACAAAATCACTTTATGAAATTGGCTTGGACTAGTTTACTAATCTCATTCTTGATTGATCACTACAAATCCATTTGGTTCGATACCTCAAATATAATGAGGATTTGATAGCTTGGCCTAAAAAGCCTATTATCAACATCACATAGTATCTCATCTTTATACTTGCCGGTAGAGAGTGGAATTAACACCTGATTATGCACATTCATTTAACCATTCTCATTTAGCCACTACAAATTATATGGTTGAGGATGTGACTTTATCTTCAAGTTGAGTTTCTTGACCATGGTTTCACTAGCGACATTGGTGTAGTTACCTCCATCAATGATAAGGCTGCACACGTTACCATTTACTAAGCATCTAGTGTGGAACAAATTCTCCCTTTGCTCTTCTTCCATGGGTTTAGGCTACAAGTTGAGAGTTCTTCGAGCAACTATGATGTTTCCTTAGACTGGATACTCTTCACTTTCTTCCATAGACTCGTCCTCATCGGCTGATTCATATTCACCATTACCTAGAAGTACCATTACTCGAGTATTGAAGCATTCATTGGCATAATGACCACGTCCATGGCATTTAAAACAAGTGACAGCTCTGGAATGAGCTGCTCTTGGTTTGATAATAGATTCTACAACTTCTTTACCCTTGGCATTGGAAGAATTATCATCCTTAGCCACAATAGATGGAAATGGCTTAAAAGTCTTATGGAATTGAGGCTTATCTTCTCTTTTGTATTTAGACCTTGAGATTAGCTAATTACCAAACCAGACCTTGTTTTGCCTCTCTTTGCAAGCTGCTGCTCTCTATAAGAGTTGCCTTGTGTAGCATCTCCTCAAGATCCACATAATGTTGCATCTCAACATGATCTTGAATTTATATGTTCAAACCTCCCAAAAACCTTGCCATTGTTGCTTCTCTATCTTGTGAGATATCAGCTCGCAACATCAATGTTTTTATTTCCTGAAAGTAGTCCTCCACGGACTTGCTACCTTGCGTTAGTCTCCTCAGCCTTTGATGCAATTCTCTGTTGTAATGCCTTGGAACAAACTGTTTCCTTAGTAAAGCCTTCATGCGCCTCCAACTTCTGATTGGGAGCTTACCATTGCTCCTTCTGGTTGTAACTAGCTGATCCCACCAACTGAGAACATAGTCATAGAATTCAGTTGCTGCTAGCTTTACCTTGCTCTCCTCTGTATAATATTGACAATCAAACACCATCTCTATCTTCTTTTCCCATTCCAAATAGGCATATGGATCATTTGTTCCATGGAATGATGGAATTTTGAGCTTAAGACCATTGAGATTGTTGTTCTTTGATATGTTGATGCATGTTGCTATCTCTGCCTTCTGTTACCATGGTGAGAACTATCATTACTATGTCCAAAGTAGTCTGTAGCATCCTCATCATCATGCTCAAATTAGTTTGCTTTGGTTGTTTCTCTTCTATCAGAACGATGTTCTGCATCACTTCTTTCTTGGTCAGCATCAGAAGTAGGCTTAAGTTCTTGTCATAATGCTGTAATATGAGCAGCCATCATTCGTTCAAACTTTGCTGTCATGGCTTTAATTAGAAGCTTGTTGTTGGCTGTGTTACTTGCTTTAGCATCATCATCAGTCATATTTCCTACAAAACAACAAGAAAACAAATCACCAGTTGATTGTTTTTGTAGAAATATAGTAGATCTAGGGGAATACAAATAGTCACTAACTAGATCCAATCATCTTTGCAAACTTAAAGAAAAAAAATTTGACTAGGAATATGAACAGACAGTTTATGGGTTTAAATCTACTTAGATCAATAGATATAAACTTAAGAACAAGTAGATCTAAGGATTAAGAAACTCAAATTTCAAATCTTACTCTGATACCATATGATACGCCCCTTCTCGGTGTAAGGATCGAGTTTTTGAAGTTGAGGAGTCAAAAATTCAAGATCTGGGAATTTTTCAGATTTAACTCGAGCATGTTTGATCGAGTTTGCGACTCGAGTGAACTCAAAATTAGCTGAAATTTGATAAGCGTAGAGGTGGGAAGCTTGCTGGTCAAGTTTCAGCTCGATCCGATGAGCGAGTGAAGAGATACGAGTGTGAAGATTGAACGGATCTGATGGTGATTTCTGGGAACTAGGTTAATTGAACAACTTCAGTTCAATAGATCTAAGCTTCTCTTGAACAGCTGAGTTTTCTTTGATGGATTTTTGAACCAAAAAGATGAACGAGTTGGATTTCCCAACTAGTAAACTATCTAGAGAGTTGAGTGATAGTAGAAGATAGTTGAATTCAAAGAAAGAGTTAACAAGTCTTTGAATAGCTAGGGTTACTATTTGAACTAGGTAAAATGAAAATGTGCCTAAAGAGAGTAATGGACCCTAAACCGAGATATAGATATAAATAGGTTCTCTTGTCGAATTGTGACCCATAAGCCTCATTTAAATCTTACTTGCCAAAACCCAATGGGACAAAAGACAAATGAAGGAAAAAGAGTGCTTAATGGATCACTAGCCCATTCATATCTCTTCACATGCTTGAATCGATATCAAAGCAATGTGGACTTGAGATTCTTCTTCTTGCTTCTGCATAAGCATTCCAGTCACCAATTGGTTGAGTTGTTTAACCTTGGCTATGATTATTTGCCTAGTTGGCATCTCCAGTATCTTGACAGCTACATGTTCATCTCCTAGCTCCTCCTCAACCTCGAGTTCCCCTCCTTCCTCCTTGTTGCTGCTCAGGTTCATATCACTCTGCGACCTTGGAAACCAAAGCTCTGATACCACAATGTTGGTGAAACAGAGGTCGAACAGAGAGTAAATAAGACACGTTTTATGAAAATTACTTTTATTCTCTATAGTTAACTGTCTATCTAAAATTGAAACATACTACATGAATTTATAGAAAGAAATGTAACTGACACTCATTAACCCCTAGACTCATTATGTCCTACATAAAGACCATGAAATTGAAACCCCCCAAAATTAATAGAACATAAAAACTGATAAAGTACTTTATTACCCCATTAACTTTAAGCTTTGAATCACTAATTAACAAGAAAAACCATAAATTTTCTAGGTACAAAGTATAAGACCTATGGTTGCGATGGGAACACATCTTTCACTGCAGAAACAGTGGTCAAGTAATTGAGTGTATTCTTCAGTGTCTCCCTCCCTCTTTTTAGCATACACATCATGTCCTTAAGCTCAAGCAATGCTTGCTGCTCCATTGGGAACCGATTCTCCTCCAGTAAGTAGCTGGAAGAATAAGTGGTTTAGGATTGAAGGTAGAAATAAATGGAGGAGTTAATTTAAAGGAAGGAGAAGAGATTGTGCTTGGAAGCGCCATTATAGTGAAGTGAAGAAGGAGAGGAAGAGGGTAAGTTGTGGTAAGGCAACAAAAACTAACAAGTGAAGGCAGAATATATGGAGGATAAATAGAGAATACTAAATCCCTTTCAAACTTCCTTCCTCAATACCTCAACAAAGCCATTTACTTTGCTAATTTCTTCTCTTCCTCCTCTACATATATTTAACCAAAAGTCCCAACACTTTCACTGCTGATAACAAGGTTTTTGCCTCCTAGTTATTCAAATCCCTGTAGCATAAAAGGTTATCGAACCAAATGGGTGTGAAGCTAACACTCAGGATGTGATAAACTATTCTAATTCAAGCCAAATAGATGAAATGATTATCTAACAACCTAAAACAGAGAATTAAGATGCAAATGATAAGAAACATAAATTAAGGCAAAACATAAATAAAACAGCGAAATCTAAAGAGCAATAAACAAGGGCAATGACAGCAAAGCAAATAACAAAAACAATGATGAAGATGGGTTTATGAGGAGCTGTGATAATCAATCTAAGCAAACCCAGGGGCCAATCACTTCTCCAACAACCTAGTGAGCTGATCTCTAAGCCAAGAAACATAAGCAATTCAGAATCATTCTCATGAAGACTAAACCTCTCCTTTTTGTTGCAACCAAATCCATTCTGATGGTGATCAACAGTAAAAGAGGCATGAAAAACAGTCTATTAATCCTAACTTACTCCCTAAACAACTAATCTCTTAGGTTAAAGAAGCAAATTCCAATCCTAGGTTCTATCAAGCATTCACACAAACACCTTGTGGGCATGAATGCATAAGATCATATTTCAAATGGCCACAATGAAATAAGCATGAAGCACACCTAGATTAGAGAGATCTAAACATGACAGAGCTTGAACAAGTGATAAAACCCCTAGATCTACAAAGATCTAACCCATCTCCTCAATCACCCTAGTGGATCTACTTAGATATTGTCACCAAGAGCACAAACCCAGAAAATAAAACAAGTGCATAATCTTAAAGAGAAAATGAAACTAAGAAGAATGATATAAAATTCAGAGCTAAATACTTAAACCATAGATCTGATTACAAAAATAGAGAGAGTTATGTGGTGTTTCTCAAGAACAAAAGAGGCAAAAAACGTGAATGGTCTTTTTAAGGGCTAAAGGGCTATTAATAGTCCAAAAAGCCCAACCCTAGAAGGGTCAACGCGGAGAAAAAGTTAACAAAATATAATTCTAGAAGGCTAACTCGTTCTGACGGTGAGTTGGACAGGCGAGTAGGTGAAATTCCATCTTCTGAGTTGTCACTCGCCAAGGTTCTAGAGAGTCAAGGGGGCGAGTCATTATTTCTGTATCCTGGAAATTGGTCCACTTGTTGGTTACAGAGAGTCATGCAGGCGAGTCATGCATCTGGGTGTCAAGAAATAGGTTCACTCGCAGGTCCACTCAGCAAGATGGCGAGTGAGGTGGGCGAGTGGCAGTTTTTTTTCTAGCATAAATTCTTGACTCAGCCTGTTGGAGAGTAGTGAGGGCGAGTTGCATTAAATCTGACCTAATTTTGCTCCAAAGTTGTGCTTAATGCTCAAGTCCAAGTCTATGATGCTCCTAACGTCCACTATGCTCCAAAATGATCCAAATAGCTCCAAGAGTACCTAAAATCACTCCATATGCAAATGTATGCAATGCAAATGCAAAGTATGCAATATGAACCTAAAAGGGACTCTAGAATGATGAGAATGCTATGAATATAGATACAATATGCACTAAGTGATGCTTCTAAATGGGCTAAAATGCAGACATATCAATTGCTTTCTCTAGTCCTGAATTGACAATCCATTTTTGATTGTCCAAGAATGAAAAAAAAGCGTGAAGAGCCGTTGCTGATTCTTTTCTCTCCCGATCAATTCTTTGTCGGAGAAAAGTAACAAGAGTAGAGATTGCATCAGGATACGATCCTATTGTGGCTTTGTTCACTTCTACAACTGCTAAACTCATTAACAGAGTAGCTGCAATGGCTTTGAAATCAGGTGACCCGACCCGTAAAACAACCAAGATTCATCTTTGGGACGGGGCAATGCCACAAACACTCTTAGTTGAGAACAAAGTGACTGATATACTCCTCTATTATTTGGCGGATTTAATTAGATCACTTAGTGTTAAAAAAGGAAGTTTTTTACCTTGTTGTCCTTAATAGTTGAAGAATTTACAGGATCCAACCTGTAGTATCCGCCCAAGCCTATTATCCATATTAAGGATTCGATAATTGTTGGTTCACTTAATTAATACTAGAAATCTGCCTAAACCGACCCATCAATAACCGAGCAGAAAATTTTCCACAAAACTAGCCCTAATTGATCCCATCTAACTCAGTTTCTCAATTTTACTGTAACTTTTCACCTTCTTCCTTTCTCCCTTCTATCTCTGCGATTTTTAGCAAATTAACCCCAAATCTTTGTTCGATTTCTCTTCTACATCTAATTCGATGATGCATCTTCTTGTTTCTTTGAGGAATGACTCGACTAAGAATGCGGCTCGAAATAAGGAAAGCAGAGGCGTCGTTGGATTTTTGGGATCTCTCTTCCCTTAGGTGGAACATATGGCGGAACCTATCGTGGAACCAGTGGTGTAACATATGGTGGATCCTTTGGTTGAAAAATCAACCAAACGGGCTTGTGAAGACTCAGTCAAACATCCGGTGTAACAACCAGAAAGTGTAGGAGAAGAAGCTGACTTGGTATAGCAAGGAAGCGAGCAAGAGGAGTCAGAAAACGACAAGTTAGAAGATGAGAGTCGGAGGAATCATCAGAATTAGAAACTGTAAGTTATTTTAACCTAGTAATTGTAAATTTTTGAACTAGTTGTACTTCTGAAAAGCGAGTTTTGTGGTTTTTGAACTGATGAATCTTCCGTTTTAAATGAAATTTTTGTGGTGTTTTATAGGATTGTAAATCTAGGTATGTGATATTTGGATTATTTAGTTTATCATATCCATTGTATAAGGAATTGTTATATGATTAAAGTAGAGTATTTGGATCGATTTCGAGATGGATTATAGATTTATCCAAGCGTTTAAAGTATAGTGCTTCTTATAGATTTTGTTATGTGATTATGGGATTTAGATTGATTAAAACATGATTAAAATTTTTCATAAGTCTTGATTATGAGATTTGGATTTCATAAAACGCTTGGATCGTGTTTCTTATACTATGTGTTTTGTTACTGAAAGATTTGGATTGATTAAAACGTGAGTAAAAGGTATCTGGTAGTATTGTTTGTGAGAATTGGATTGATTAGAATATCTGTTAAGTATTGATTCTGAGATTTGGATGGGATTGATTAAAACTTGTATTGTGTGTTTCTTATACTATCTGTTTTGTGATTCTAGGACTTGATTGTGAGAGTATAATGTGTGTCATGGTTCTGAGATTTGGATTTAGTAAAACGTTTCTTGTGTATTGATTCTAAGAACTAGATTTATTAATGTATAGTGTTTGGAATGATTTTTAGAGTTTGATTGATCGTGTATAGTGTTTATTATTGTATTGATTCTGATAGTTGGTTGTTTTATGTGAATTGAGGAATCAGATAATGAGGAACGAAAGTGTTCCCACCTGAGACCATGTATCTCCCGACAAGTGAGTACACCAGGATCATTAAGATTGCCACTAGGTGCTATGTAGCACAAACATTGGAGAACTTAGAGAAAATGCTAGACCCACATGAGAAGCAATGGTTTTATGACCATCCACAGTTTCGTCATTTCTTCCATATGCCACGTGATGTGTTTCACAAGACGATGGGAATGTGGATGTTACTGGTGCGCATGGTTCAGACAGAGAAGATGAAGGAGTTGTGGTTTGTTGTCAATGGTGTACCAATCTGGTACTCACTGAGAGAACACGTCTTGCTATAAGGTCTGCATTGTTATCCTACTAAAATAATTATGAAGGGATGGAGAATCTCAATTTCGTTGTAAAACATTTCAAGAAGACGAAAGTGACACAAGAGGCTGTGGCGAAGAAGTTTTTGTCGATGCATACCTATTCAAGAGATATGTTGAATAAGGTTGTACTGTATTTCCATACGTCGATTATCAAAGGAAGTGGGAAGAGAGGGCCATATGCAACATTAGTGGAAAAGTACTTAAGGTAGATTGTCACAAGTCTTGATGACTGTGTGTCATTCCTGTGGGGGAAATATTCTTTTTTCGACCATCTAAGGAAATTAAGCGGATTATTGGTCTTTTTAAGGAAGGTATTGCCAACCAGAATATCAGCTTACCAAGTTTTGGTGTTCCCTTAGAGGTATGCAATATTCATATTTTTGTGCTATAGGTTTTTTGATTTTAACTTCCTCATAAAAATCATTTCTGTTTTAATGCATATTCTTGCATTTGAGGCAATCCCAAGGTTGATGAAAGGTTTCCGGGAAGATGTAAAAGACGCGCGCAGTGACAGCCCTAAAATGTGCAATATGAAGTTCAAACTTTGTAGAATGAGAGGGTTTCACATTAATGATATCAACAAAACACTTTGTAAAACAAAGGTTAGGAAATATATTGCTTTTGAATTATATATATGGTTACATATGGATTATGTTTCTGAATTAACTTGTATATTCTATTAACTTTGCAGAAGATTGCAAGTGTTTTGAAACCAACATAGGCTGAGGAAAATCTGCTTGCTAGGATTAGAGAAGAGGACGATGCCACAGACGGCATCGTTGATGGCTAAACAAGGCGAGTAGTTGATGAACAAAAAAAAATTTGCTCTTCACAGTACCGAGAAGAAGACATAAAGGCCAGGAAAAAGAAGGTAGCAAAAAAGGTGGTTGGTGAGTCCACTAATGGTCGTAACAAGTCAAAGAAACCGATGTCAAGTGGATTTGGAAGATATGAAGAAAATGATGGTGTCTGGGTCAAAGGAAATCCATGATAGGTTGGACACAATTATCAGTAGGTTGACAAAGGTTGAAGTGTATGTCAAAGAAAAAGAGTAGATGTTGATGTCTGCAGAAAAAGTAGAGATTAGGGTAGACGAAGAGGATAATGTTGAGGACGAGGACAAAGAAGTAAGGTTCGATGAAGATGTTGATGGTGAGGCAGCTGAAGATATTGAAGATGAGCAAATAGATGCAGATGATGAGGACGAAGTATATGCTAAGGAAGAGGTTGCAGGAGATGTTGAGGATGAAGTAGAGGAAACAAGTCAAACTGAAGAGCCGAAGAAGAAGAGGAAAAGACCATTTGCTGACCTCAGGAGACCACCATATGAGATGCGCATCACCAGAGAATTGAAGAAGCAAATTGGTGGCTAAATTATTAGTCACCAATTGTATATAAATTATTAACCGGTCATTTTGATTGTTTGGTTGGTTTAGTCGGTTATTAATTGTTAGACTTATTAGAAGTTATGTTTGGTTTTAGTCTTATTAACCGGTCTTTTTTGTTTAGACTTATTAACCGGTCATTTTTTTTGGTATTGCATTGTTGCAATTTATTAATGTTGTAATCATGTCTTTGTACAATTTATTTTGTACTTAACTACTGGTAGAGATTTATATTAGCCATTTGTTGTCCTCATTTGCATTAGATTGGAGAAAATATTCTAAACAACGAATCACACATTAAGAAAGCAGAAACCAAGTACAAAATTAAGTAGATTGAAATAAACCTTACAATTGACACCTATCTTACAACATTAGCTTTAGCACATAAACTGTATATTGACACAAATCTTACAACATTAGCTCTAGCACATACATAAACCTTACAATAGACACCTAACCAACTAGATTTCATGCACATTAGCACACACATTAATTCGATTTTGGTAACCTTGCTATCATCTTTGCAAACACATTGTTTATCATTTCTATATCCTTTTTGAGATTACAGACCTCGCTTTTCAGCTCATAAAGCTTAGTCAAGTGTACTTTAGACACGTTCTTTAAGCTTTCTAGCTCTTCTGCCATACCTAGATCCCAAGGTGTTCACCAATGTGTGCCATCGTTTGGTACATGAGACGTTTAAGACCTTAACACAATTAACCTTACAAGGAAACACAAATCGATTTCATATTCTTACCTTAAACACTTTACATGTAAAGTATGTATTCCTCACTTCTGTTGTAGTCTCTCTTATTATCTTCCCACCACATGGACATTATGTAGGAATGCTATTGTTTGAATCCGCAACCCACTGAACAAGTTTGTCGTGAGGAATAGCTCTTCTCTCGTCAACTTCATTTGGGTCCTCGTTCAGTTCAAACGAGACATCACTACTCATGGTTACCTGAATCAAGAACAAAAATAACTCAGAATGAGTTATATTAAGAAATGGATTGTGTAAAGCATGTAAAAGCAAGCAATTAACCCCAATTATCTTAGTATATTCACAAAATTCTGAGTATATGAAACAATATGAAGTTGTGTTTGAGAGAAACTAGAGTTTATAGTGATATGGAAGCTCAAGGTGATGTATTGAAGGTATATTTAAGAAGAAAAATTAATGTAGGTGTAACACCCCGCTCCCGACCTTGAGAGACAGTGTGTTATTTAGTGCCAAAAATAATACTTTATTAATTTAATTCAAAAATGGTCCCAAATCTTATATAAATTTATTAAATAAAATATTCAAAATAAAGGAAAATAACTTTAAAAAGGGAAAATTTCATTTAAAAGAAGAAAATAAAAATCGGAAACTAATAACTTCAAATATTCCGAGAGACTCAAACCGGTTACTCACGAACCTTGAAATAATTTGGAAAAAGGGGAAATATGATGGGTGAGTAATGAATTACTCAGTGAGGAGATCACTTCTGCCCACAAAGACTTAAAGCTCTAGCCTAATTAAAGCAAGTCTATCATAACCACATAAAGCAAACATATACAACTCGTGTTTTTCAACAAGTTGAACCAAACATGTCGGTCCGCCGTAGCAGCCAACTCTACACACAATGGCTCAACCATCCTCTAGATGGCTTCAAAGAACTTAGTTGGGAGACCACGACCCAGAGCTTGATCCTCCCTAGCTCGTCAGCAGTTTTTGAGCTGAAGCGTTCCCGTCAGCCCACTTCAGACCATCTATCTCTTTTCCGCAAGAATGCCGGCCCGTAGCCAAAGTTGTATTCCGCGTCCCACTCTTTAAAAGACAGCTTTTAAACATAATTTAAATAATTTTCTAACTTTTAACTACTCCAACAATATCCCATCTCTCAAGAGATGGAACAACACATATATAATTATATATATAGAATAATTCAAGCAACTATCATATTTCAAACAATTCACAAAAATCTCTAAAATAATATCTAGAAAATATATGATATAATACTTTATGCTATTTATATTCTAATATTAAGATAAATATGTCAAAATTAAACTGAAGGTACGAGTCTCGCAAATCACGTCCTCACCTAAGCCTAATGATAAAACAGATGAGAAACAGACCGACGACTTAAACCACGATTTCCCAATGAACGACAACTCATATTCTGAATCGGTAAGATGATCTGGAAGCTATACTCCTGAGGCTTTCCAACGATAGGTTGATCATTTTCTGGTTCCTTATGGTTCTCTGGAAAACTGTTTCTCAAGTATAGTTATTCAGGAATTAGATTCTCATAAACCTATTTTGTAAATCAACCATAACTAATGAACCAAATGTCCGAATTCGATTCCACTTTCACCTACGCGTAGATAGAAGGATGAAAAATATACTTACCAAATTTGAGACGATTGCAAAACGTATTTCTCCTCCGCTTCTCTATTTTCTTTCACGGCTTAGATGACATGGTGGCTAGGGTTTGAAGTTTTTATTGAGGTTCTGATTTGAATTTATGAAATGGCTAAAAGAAAAAAAGATATTCCTTTATATATAAATATAAAGAAATAAAAGAAAACTATAATTTTTATATTAACTGGGCCTAAAAAGTGGGTCTCACAATTTTCCCCTACTTAAACACAATTCATCCTCAAATTCTTAGCCGAAAGTTTGATCTCCAATAGAAAAAAATCATACTTTTTGGCTTGAAACATAATGAAACTGAACTTTTTCTTTACTAATACAAAACTTATTCAAGCAAAATATTAACTAGACTTTCGAAAACGGGAAGCATTGGTATTTTTTTTTTTAAGCATTCAAATATTTTTATTTCTTTCTAAATCCCTTTTTTTATTTCTTATAATTAAAATACCTTATTTTTTTTCTTTTCCTATTAACTATTAAAATCTTTTTCTGATATATGATTAATAGTTTGACCAAGGATATTATGGTGTTTTATAACAATTACGAATATTACACACACTAATTTCTTTGTTTTAGAATTTTTACCAAAATTTGGTTCCATAATGTGATGCTAGGCAACAAACTACCCATATTTTGATAAGATATGTATGTAGATATGTGAAAGATGTAGTGTGACTATATGATATCGTTAAAAATTATATGATTAACAATAGGAGGTTAAGTATATCATAAATGATAATATCACCAACTATTTACATTCGTGAATATGATTAACAATATGATTAATCAAGTCTGATGGAATTTGATTTCAATTAAACTGATGGCTTCTTTGATTTCAATTAAACCAATGAAATTTCTCTCTTTAATTTCAAGTAAACCACTGTCTTCTTTAATTTCAGTTAAACCGATGGATGGATCAAGTAAACCAATAGAATTTTCTCTCTTTAATTTCAAGTAAACCGCTGGCTTCTTTGATTTTAATTAAACCGATGTATAGATTGAAATTAAAACCAACTGATTGAAATTTGACAAAAGATGGAAGTTTTAGCATAGAACACACCTCAAATACAATCATTACAAATCAAAATTGGACTACACTAGTTTTACAATGACGACAAGGGCGATACAAACTAGAGCTACAAGCGGAATCAATGTCTTCTTCGCATTACTTTTGGCATCCATAATCATGTCATCTTTTTTTCGAACAACACTTTCTACACTTTGGATTGTATATTCTCGAGCAACACATCTTCGTTTCGCTCCAATGAAGCGATCTCTCTGTCGAGACTAATTAGACTACTCAAGCTTTCAATTTCATCAATGAAAGCCTTATCAAGCCATTTAAAAGTATGCTTATCATCAGTTAGCTAACAACAAAATAAAATAGAAATTAGTAACCAAGAACAAAATATAAACAAGAATTTCTAATCCAACTATAATAGAACCAACAATCACTAATTCAATTCAAAATTACCTTACTTAAAAGTTAAAGTAGCATATGAACATCGATGGTACCCTTTGTCTTGGGTTGTTATCTGCTCTCGAAGTCAACACGAAATTTTTGTCTACATTAACATCTCTTCGAAATTTTGGTGACGAAACTCCTGTGATGAGTTGAGGATCTCGTTGAAGTTCTAGTCTTGTTGCTACTCATCTTGCATTTTGATGGATTGACAACACCCTAACACTAACTCTTCAGAGAAATTTTCGAGAAGAAGAAGATGAAGATTAGTAAAATGGAAGTAATAATATCAAATGGGCCAAATATTTTTGTTTACTATCGGTCAATATATATATTTTGATGGACCAACTATTATGCTTAGATTATTGGGCCAATTATTTATTTTTTAGTTTCGGTCCATACATATATATTTTGATGAGCCAACTACTATGTTTAGATTAATGGGCCAACGATAACAAATGGCCCAACGATGATGAGAAAATTCAAAACGATATTGTCAGATACAACACTACAAATTCTCAATTATGTCCGATTACACCTAAGAGAAAATTCAAAACACAACACATCACCCCTCTTAATTACCACAGTTAAAACGCGCATCCAATTCTAAGCCAGACACTATCCCATTTCTCATTCTTCGACGTCTCTCACCAACCGATGGAAATCGGTTTTCTTGATGTTGTCTTTTCTTTTTAGTGTAATGTGGAGGTAATACCTCCTTTGATACGATATCATCTGGGATCCCGACCCATGGAGAGATATATGGGACATGATACACCATTCGAGAATGGACCAACGTCCATTACTCTAATCGATAATATTTGGAGCACAACTAATATAGATGTTTATCCTCTCTTATAGCTGAATTCAGCATGTACATGCCAAGAACGGATATTGCATGCACACAAGTGTACTTGCCCAAGTCAAAACGCGTGCAAGCAAAAGTTTTGTTCTCCAAATCAACCAAATAAGACTTCTTTTCTCGTTCAACAACTATATACTCACCCCTGAACACATTGAGCTCTTGAACCGCCAAGTGCGTCGCCTTTTCAGACCTATTATGCAATTCATTCTTCACAAGTGGAACCAATCTCCATGAGCTATTTGCTATAGTGCAACCATTACGATGCTTGTTAAACCACTCTCCCATTTTATCAATAATCACATCAATCATGACTAGCAAAGAGTATTTTCTTGCCTCCTTGAAAACATTATTCAATGATTCAGCAGTGTTTGTCATTCCAATGTTGTACTTGCGTGCGTCTTTCTCACTATCAACTACAACAAACACAATCGGGTAATGATGATGGTTATGATCTTGAGCCATGGCAAATAAAAGAACACTGCCGTATTCATTCTTAAGAAAATTGCATCCATACAAAGCACTTGTCTCATGCCCTTAAACCCCTCAATAGAAGCTCCCAATGCAATAAAGAAATACTTAAACCGGTTTTCTTCATCCTAATGCAATTTTCTCACCGTACCAATATTCGTTCTCCCCAATACATACAAATATGAAAGCAACCTCTTATAACTTTCTTCCAGACTACCATGCACAACACACACAACTTTTTTTCCTCTTAAAGCGATCATGTATGACACTTTTACTCTAACCTTTCCTTGCACAACACGTACAAGAGCTTTAACAGATGGAGTATCTAACTTACTAGGATAATCACCTTTCACAACTTCCCTAACCATATATGCGGAACCTCTCATTTTAACATTTGTTGTGCTCGTCGATACCCAAGAGCAAGAATGCATCTTATGATATACTTTAACCGATCAACTACCATCACTTCCTTGTGGCCGTGATACACGTAATAACCACTTACAACCTCGTTGATGTTTCCAACATTTTACAACGTTTCACCAAGTATCCGAGTTCAAGACATAGTAGTCATAACATTGTTTATGTGATGCTATAAACACTAAATCTTTAACTTGCTGTTTGCACCCGAATTTTTGGCCTAATTCCAAGCCCATACCATCATCCCATTCATTATAAACTGAGTTCCTTCTTCTTCTCTATCACATGAAAATTCCATACCATGTCCATATCCATCACCCTCTATGTCACCAATTACTTCAACCAATTCCTCAATTCCTAGATTCTCATTAACAACAACAATCTCCAACGCATCATCATTTTCTTCTTTTTTTCCTCGTTTATAGTAATAGCATTGTAATCTCTAGCATTGGAAATAATCTTGCCATCATAATAATTCATACCAAATGAACATCCTATTTCTCTTATATTTTTCTCACAAAACTTCTCCACTTCCACACGCAAAATACTTCTTATAACCCACATTCATGACTCTCATCGTCCATATATAAGATTGTTTATTCGCTTCAACTACCATCAAGATGTACCTCATCTTTTTCTTCGTGCCTTTATCCACACCAATCTTCTTCCTTATCTTTTTCTTTGATACCGAGTATGTTATATCCTCGATTGACAATGTCATCATTATTATAGCAAAATACTTGGCACCTTTGGAATCCCATTGATATTCATCATCGGTTTCAACATAAGACCCACTAGTATCCATATATATATATATATATATATCATATTTTAATCATTTTTATGCAAGCTGGAAATAAAATATAAAGACCGTTACTGTACCTTTGCTATTTTAACTAGTTGTACATTTGTAAATAGAATCTTGAAATTGAAACTACATAAATTTGGATTCAACTAAATGTAAATCATCACCATAATCAATTTTATAACATGAATATTGTACCTCACACTCTTTTATCCTGTTTTGAATCAAATCACTTCCAATTACTTTATTCTTCAACAGAGCTCTGCAACAACTCGATTATTCAAGTAAACAATTAGGACCTCACAGCAACTCGATCCTTCAAGAGAGCTCTCGCTGTGAAGAAGGAAGCTGCAGCTAAAGATCACAGTGAAGAAAGAAGCTGGAAGGGAGCGAAAATATTTTGTTTCGTTTCTGTACAAGTCACGTTAAATTCAGTTGGTTGGTACCCATTGGTTTGATTCAGATTTTAATTGATTGGTACATTTAATTTTTCAAATGATTTGGATCCAAATGATTTTAAATATTCAGTTTCTTTTTCATTTAATTAATTCAAGGGGCAAAACATGACAAAATTTTGGAGATGAGAGTAGATGAGCATTTAAGTCACGAAGAGAGTAGCTTAGTAACTTTGTTCTCAACTAAGAGTATTTGAGGCATTGTTCCCTTAGGGACATGGTTCCTTAGGGCTTACATGAGCAAAATTAGAAATTAAGCTCCAAAGTCTTTCTCAGCTACTCTGCTCTATGAAATTGGGAATGTGCGTAAGTGAACTTGTTCTTTTAGCTATGGTTTTTTTTCCCTTTCAATCAATTAAATACACATGTTATTTCCTAAAATGATTTTGATGTTTCCTTTGCGAATGTTTGATTTGTTAAGATCATTGGATCTATATACGTAAATGCGTTCAAATTTCGAGTTTTGAATATATCGATTTTATGATTTCAGAAAAGAAGTACAGATCTCACCTTGAAGTTTTAAAATTTCTGTTGATCTTATAGTTGGGTTCAAATTTAATTACATGAAACAATAATTTCATCTTTCTAACTCATTTCTTTTGCATCTCATGTGATGTAAAAATAAACTCAAATTCCAAATAGTTAGATCTATTCTTTTGATTATAATTTTTTTACTTAGGTTACATGATAAGAACATCTATTTACTCATGGATCTCAATATGTAAAATAGTTCACATATGTAAAACCAGATAGAGTACCATCTACTTCCCAAATAGAGAATATTAATACATAGAAGAATTTCTCAAAGTTGTAATATTTTTAATCTTATAGTTCAAAATCACATTTTTTCACTGAATAAATAACATATTGTGCAAGCAAAACAGAATCTAGTTGATGTAAAGTGTTTTTATAGTTTACATTGTAACTGCTAAGCGAAATAAAAAATGTAAACATGAAAGTAAATTGGTGATTATCAGCCCAACCATTAAAGATAATATATAATGTCATTACTATAGTTTTATATATCATAAAGACAATAAGAAATTTATGTAAGTGAAAATACTTCATGAGTTTTACTTATAACTAGGATGCTACCCACGCTTGAAGCGTGGAGTTATTTTGTTTCTATAATATTTATATAATCGAATTTTATTTACTTTGTGATTTCAGTTTGCGGATTCGGTAATATGAATAATATTATTTATTAAATATATGATAATGAAAGCAGTAATATATATTATTTTCATATATGTAATGTTAATTTATTTTATGTCTTAAAAGTTTTGGTTTATAAAATTTCATTTTTCTCTTATTGAAATTTAATTTTTGGTGTTTTAGTTTCATATCAATTATTAAAAAAAGATTACTAATATATAAGATATAATAAATTTTAAAGCAATTAAACCAAAAATTTATACCGGCACGAAAGTGCGAGAAAGTCACCAAGTATTACAGTATATATAAATCATTAAACATTCAAATAGAAACACATTTCTAATAATTTATACGTTTAGTGTATATTCCAGTTTATTGAAGAGAAGATTATATTCTAGTTTTGCGGCCCTCTAGTAGTTTATCGTCTCACCGATCCGATCATTAGCACTAACTGATAACAGCAGTTCCAATTGTACATATAATATAATATAAATTAAGTCAAAGATGCGTGCAAGTTAGATACAAAAATGTATATATGTAATCGTTCGAATTGTACGTATAATATTAATCATTAACACTAATTAGTTAACCATGGCCAGATAATATACACACTACAATATCACATATGCATAATTAATCAGTATATCTAAGTCCCTCTTATTATGGAACAATGCTAAAAGTATCATATGATATATGCACATTTGGTTGCTATTAGATAATAATCATTAATTTCTTTGGCTTTGCGGATACGTAAAGCCTTAGTTTTCAACTCTACTGTAACCTCTCGAGAGCTCCCTTCATCTGTCCACGTACACGTCACTTGGCAAGACGATCTCGTGCTTGTCTCGCCTATGATGCTTTGGTGAAGTTAGTTGTTCTAGTGAGACTCCTTTTGGTGGTCATGTTGAAGCATCTTCTGCAAACCATCATGGTGCTTGTGTCTCTGATGTGTCCTCCTAACCAGTTATGGAGGCCATAAGGCATAAATGATTGATAAGATGACCATGATCCATCAGAATGTTGAAGAATACTTCCATGCAATGCTTTCAAACTGCTGGTTTTGGATCTGATGCTTTCTTAAATAAACTTGGTCAAATATTCATATATGCTTAGACCATTTTGTAAATTAGAGGATTGAACTTAGTAAGTTTGTAAAGCATAGAAGATAGATATAGTTGTAACCTGTAAGCAGAGGAATTCAATAGGATACTTGTTCATCCAAGTCGGAAAAACCTTGTGGATCAAATGAATCTTCTTTTAACGCTGAGATAATATTGCTATTGAGTTTCTCGTTCAAGAAAAGTCCTCATTCTGCAAGCTTTAGAGCACATAAACGAAGAAATTCAATGGTGTTGAAGCCAATGTCACCTTCATATTTGCTGTTTGTGAAGGCCATAAGGCATGTAATGAAAATGATCCCGCACGATGTTCTTCCTCTCGTCGACTGCAACAGTTGTAAAAACCTAAACCAACAACATTATTGTCCTGTAAGCAAATTTTATGGAAAGCATTTTTAAAAACGAATATTGCATCGAGAAATGTATGTGTTACTTACCGTGAAGACATTTTTCCAACCAGATTTCACGTTACTAACTGGTTAAGAACCATTTGAGAAACACATCAGACTATTAATTCTCTAATCTCTGCAGAACTGCTTTTCTGCATAACAATGACGAATTGTCTAAGGAGTTCATGCTGAAAATGGTAGTTTGATAGCTCCTCACGCTCTAAGAATTTTATGGAAAGCGGACGAAGTGAGTCCATCACAAATATTGCAACAAAGAGATTCTCTGATAAGCCTTCATGAGATGTCATTACCAAAAATTCATAAAGGAATAGTAACACATCAACGAACCTTATATAACACATAAAAATCTAAATCAACAAACCCTAACACATCAAAAACAAGAATTAGTCTGATTCGACATCAGACCCACTAAAAATTTGAAAAGGAAACACATTGATAAAAGAAAACGAAATCAAATTTAGAGTCCAAAAATTGAATCATTTAAGAGCTCTCGTATGTTAGTTAAAAAAGGTTTTCCACAAATGGAGAAAACTTTTAGAGAAAATGATTTAGGAGTTACGAAAATAAGAAGAAAATAAGATCGTGGGTGAAACATGGAGTTTATTACTAATAATTAATTAATTTCTAATATTTAATTAATTATAAATCAAAAATAACTAAAAGATTAAAATGTAATTACATAATGAGGGTACTATGAAGGCAAGGGGAAGAAATCCAAGGACCTGGGGAAAGGCCCCATGAAGTACTAATTTTTTTAAGAATGTTAAAAACCCTTTGTTGGAATTGTCAAGGTATTGGCAATAGAGTTTCAATAAGTTTTCTTAGAGATATTTGGGAAAAACATAAGCCTGAGTTTTTGTTTTTGTCTGAAACTAAGAATAATATGCTTTTTATGGAAAAAATTCAATCCCATTTCGGGTATAATATGATGCTTACTATTGAACCAATCGGTTTAAGTGGAGGTTTGGCTTTATTCTATAAGGATTCTTCTAATGTCGTTTTAATTCATAAGGATAAAATGATGATTGATGTGTCATGTGAATCTAATGGGAAAACAGTCTACATTACTTTCATATATGGTGAACCAAACCAAAATCTTCGTGATTAAGTGTGGGAGAGGTTGACGAGAATCGGTATTTCTCGGGACTCCCCGTGGTTAATCATTGGTGATTTTAATGAGCTCACGGGAAATCATGAAAAACAAGGGGGCACGAAACGTCGACCCAATTCATTTTTATCGTTTAACCAGATGATTCAAAATTGTGGCCTTATCGACTTTCAAAAATTAGGTAANAAAATTGTGGCCTTATTGACTTTCCAAAATTAGGTAATTCGTGGTCCTGGCGAGGTGTCAGAAATAACGGGGTTGTTAGATGTGTACTTGATAAAGCTTTTGCTAATGATACATGGCATGATTTATTTCCAGCTTCGGAAATTTAATATTTAGATATGATTGGTTCGGATCATCGACCTATTGTGGGTAGGTTTAATGATAAACAATTCAAAAGATGTTACCAATTTATCTTTGATAAAAGATGGGTTGGTAAGGAGGGTTTTCAGGAAACAATTGAGAAAGGATGGAATGGTATATCTTATCGTCACCNTTCTGGAAACAATTGAGAAATGATGGAATGGTATATCTTGTCGTCGCCGGACAACGGTAACAGGAAGGATCCGTAATTGTAGAAAGGAACTATCTTTCTGGAGAAGTAAATATGTTCCCTCAGGTAGATATATGATTAATATCTGTCAGAAAAGGGTAGAGGTGTTACAAAATTCTAACTCCTCGTCTCCGGCGGAAATAGCGAAGGCTAAGCTGGAGTTGAAAAAGGCTTATACCGATGAGGAACTTTATTGGAAACAGAAAAGCCGAAATAAATGGCTTAAAGAGGGTGATGAAAATACCAGGTTCTTCCATGCCCAAACAAAACAATGACGTGCGAAGAATAGAATCATTGGATTATTTAATCACTCAGGCGATTGGGTAACTCATGAGGAAAATGTTGTAGCAGAAGCTACTCGTTACTTCTCGGATCTTTTTTCTACTAATGGTAGAGATTAGGATCCAGATTTATTATCAGATATTGTTCTAGGGATCACTGATGCTGACAATAATATGTTACTAAGTAAAGTCTCTGAGGAAGAGGTTAAGAAGACATTATTCATGATGGATCATGGGAAGACACTGGGGCCTGATGGTATGACTGCTCTGTTTTTTCCAAAAATCCTGGGATGTGGTCAAAATGGATATAATAAATCTAGTAAATGATTTTATATCCTCTGGCTCCTTTGAACAAGGTTTAAATGATACAAATATATGATTAATTCCAAAGACTTCTCGTCCAACAAAAATGTCTGAATTTCGGCAAATAAGTCTTTGTAATGTTGGCTATAAAATCATTTCGAAGATTTTCTGCCTCCGACTTAGGAAACTAATGCCAAAATTGGTTTCAGAAACCCAATCTGCCTTTGTAGCAGGGCGATTAATTTCCGATAATATTCTAATTGTGCAAGAAATGTTTCATGCTCTATGTACCAATAAAGCGGTGAAAGGAAAGTATATGGCGATCAAGACTAATATGAGTAAAGCTTATGATCGAGTTGAATGAAATTTGGTAGAAAACCTTCTGCTCAAGCTAGGTTTCAGTAATAAATGGACAAATTGCATAATGCACTGCATAACCAGTGTGAAATATGTTATATTGCTGAATGGGGAACTGAAAGGGAAAATAATCCCAAATCCGGGATTGCATCAAGGGGACCCCCTGTCGCCTTACCTTTTTATTCTATGTACAGAGGTTTTGATTTCTAAGTTGAGGAAAGCAGAAGGTGATAATCTTATCTCGGGTATTTCCATTGCTCGTGCGAGCCCTAAGATATCACATCTCTTATTTGCTGATGATAGTCTTTTCTTCTGTAAAGCTACTACACAGGAAGCGTGACATATCATCAAGATTCTTAAGGATTATGAGCGCATATCTGGTCAACAAATTAACTTTGATAAATCTTCAATACAATTTGGGCACTCAATTTTTAATAATGCAAAGGTGATGATCCACAATATATTGGGTATTCAACAGCTTGGTGGTATGGGTTCTTATCTTGGGTTTCCAGAGAATATTAGTGGAGCTAAAACAAAAGTGTTTGCTTTTGTCCAGGAAAAACTTCAAGAAAGAATTAATAGTTGGTCCTCAAAACTTCTTTCCAAAGGAGGAATTATGTCATGCTATCATCTTCCTAAGACTATAATAAAAAAATTAAATTCGGCGATAGCACAATTTTGGTGGTCAAACTCTGAAATGTCAAAAGGTGTTCGCTGGATGAAATGGAAAAGTTTATGTAAACCTAAACAAGAAGGTGGGTTGGGTTTCCGGGTTTTGGAGGAATTTAATTCAGCTCTACTAGCCAAAAAATTATGGAGGTTGATCGATTTTCCTGAGTCCTTGTACGCCAAGGTTATGAGAGGGAGATATTATATGAATCACTGTCCAATCTCAACGGATTTATCTGCTAATTCTTCTTATGGATGGAGAAGTATTATTTCTGCCAGATCTCTGGTAGATAAGGATAAAATAAGAAAAATTGGTGATGGTCGATCTATTGCGGTCTAGAGAGATCCATGGATACCAGATACTCACCCAAGAGCTGCAATTGGTATTGATCCTAATATATATCTGGATCTTATAGTTGATCAATTCATTGATTCCCAAACCAAATCTTGGAGAGAGATTTTACTATGTCAATATTTTATCCCCTCTGACGTCCAACTAATCATGGGTATCCCGATCCCACGACGAGTTTGATCAGATTATTGGGGTTGGTACTATTCGAAATCTGGTCATTATTCAGTAAAATCTGGATATAAATTAGAGGAAAGTAATTCTATATTAGATTCGGCTTACTATGGGCCAAATTTTTGGGCTTTATACTCCAAAATTTGGCAATT
>OVAX01000094.1:0-46103 GCA_900406405.1 Lepidium africanum | reverse complement strand
TTTATACTCAAAAATTTGGCAATTAAATTGCCCAAGTAAAATAAAACATTTTATTTGGCAAGCTTTATCAGGATGTGTTGCTGTTAAGATGAATGTGACTAATAGGGGAATCAACAGTGACCCTAGATGTAGTAGATGTGGGGCTGAGGAGGAGACTATTAATCATGTTCTGTTTGAATGTCCCCCGGTAGTTCAAACATGGGCATTATCTTCCATTCCCTCACCCGTTGATGTTTTTCCAGGGAGTTCAATTTGGTACAATCTTGACTTCTTGTTCTCGAGAATTCAGGGTTCCATGAATGTCAATATTTTTCCCTGGCTGATATGGCTTCTATGGAAAGACAGAAATGCGAATTTTTTTGATGGGACAAGTACAGATCCCCGGGAATTGCTAGCCAAGGTGGTGCAAGATATGACAGGAATGGTCACAAGCAACGTGTCAAACAAATCATGTAAGCCAACCAGGATTACGAAGCTCGGTTTCAATTTGGTCAGAGGTGTCTCTACCTTTGACTGTTAACCCAACGTTTACGGGTTATAGATGTTTTGTCGATGCCTTTTGGAAAATTTTAGACCTTGTCTCGGGTCTGGGTTGGATTTGTTTTTCAGACGCTACATGTGGAGACTGTACGGGAGCACGAAAAATTCGGAGAAGTCTTTCGGCATTGCACTCGGAGGTGGAAGCTATTCTTTGGGCTATGGAATCTCTTATCTCTTCCCAGTTCTTAGAAGTGGAGTTAGCTACAGATTGTTCGGATGCTCTGAAGTTGCTCCTCTACCCAGAAGATTGGCCGGCTTTCCAACCGTATGAGGGGGATTTTCACAGGTTGAAATCTCTTTTTAGTGCTTTCTCTCTCCATGTAATCCCGCGCTCTCTAAACCATAAGGCTGATGCTCTCGCTCGTTCTTCTAGAGAGTCACCTTTTGGTTTCAAAGTGTAACTCATCCTTTCACCTATTTGGTGAATTATTAATGTGTGTTGACAAAAAAAAATTACATAATGAGGGTTTTGTTAATATTTTACAAATTGAGGTTGTTTTTTAAAAAAGACCTCCGTTTTAATAATAATAAATTACTTATTATCAAAAAGATAATAAAAAATAAATGAAAGTGAAAGTAATTGGTAACCCTCTTATTTGTTTTTTATTGCAGTTTTAGGATTTTTGACTCCAATTCAGCAGTTTGTAAGACTAGAATATGTACCAGCCTGCGAAAATAAGGTAAAATTTGATATTCTTGTTTGAAAAAGTTATTGTCTACATAGAAAATATAATCAATGTGATAAATTAAATATACCTCTAATAAATCATAAGCTTGGGTGAATCATCGCCAAAGTTCATGTAAGGATTGTTTTACATTATCATTTAAATGTTATTTGTAGTAAGCAATAAACTTTAACAACATAAATAGATGTCACAATATATAGTTCATTATAAATATAAACCACGTAAGAAATAAAACAGAAACCTAGTAGAAGATCTAAGTAGAATAAACTTTAAATATTTATCTTCGAACATGCTCTTTTCTGACCACAACACCTATTTTTTGAATCCTTACCAAAAAAGTTAAAAAGAGTTGTGTTTGTAAAACACTATAGACTAAATGGTAATTGTTTTAAACGTATTAGAAAACTAATGTTCATTCACTTACAGATTCATCTTCGAGGGTAAGCTCCATTAATTCACCAGTTGTAAGCGTGTATTGTCTTCATGAGTGGAGAATTTTTGAACAAAAAAACAATCAGATGCTACTGCCAAAGGTAAAAAAACATTTTTATTAAGACATTTGGAACTCATTTTTTCCATTGTGTTATGAAATGACTGAGATAAACCTTTCATCAAGAATATATAATAACTGAAAATGATGAAATGGTAGTTATCATTGAAGCTTTGCGAAAATTACCAAAATCCAAAATTAAGGTGGGAGTGGGTCATTAAACGTGGGGAAGTAGGATATTTGTTTTCATTTTTTTTTCTTATTTTCAAAATAGAATTAACTTGAATAAAATATTACAAACGTGAATCATAACAAAGAAGGGATTTTGTGATCGTGTGTTTGATTTGGCTTTTCAGATTGAATTTAAAATTTAGGGTAGTTATCATTGAAGATTTGCAAAAATTACCGAAAACCCAAAATTAAGGTGGGAGTGGGTCATTAAACGTGGGGAAGTAGGGTATTTGTTTTCATTTTCTGTTCTTATTTTAAAAATAGGATTAACTTGAATAAAATGTTACAAACGTGAATAATAACAAAGAAGGGATTTTGTGATCGTGTGTTTGATCTGGCTTTTCAGATTGAATTTAAAATTTAGGGGTTAAAACAATAACTTTTAAAAAGCTGGTTTGTAAGTTTTTACAAATTAAGGTTATTATAAGAAAGGGACCTCTATTATAAAAATATTTTCTAAGCGTTGGTTGTTATTTTGATAATCGTATCTCATGTTATTTATTCAAGTAATTACATATGGATTTCACATGTTTGAACTATGGATGGATTGTTCTCATATTTTATATATTATTAGAGGAGTAATTTTTATCAAAATTTTTATACGTCATCACCACATTTAATTTTAATTGATTGTTGGAGATGGATTCGAGATCCTACTTCGATCCACGGGAGACAATGGATAAAAATCCCTAAGTCTCAAACTCGGCAAAATCTTTGAAACCTCATCTCGGATATTGGTCATCAACTCAGAAGATTTTATGCTCGGAAATTTGTCAAAATAAGAACGAAGTCGGGTGACACGTCATCAACAAAGAAATGAAAATTTTTCTCTATTCTGATTTGGAAAATTTTCGAAGAGAAATTTTAAGAAATGTTCTTTTTGATATGCCTCTTTTCAAAAAGTGTCCCATGATGCCTATTTCTCTCTCCCAATTTCTAAAGGAAATTGTAGGTTTTGAAAAAGGGCATGTTAAAAAGAATATTTTTGAATTTCCCCTATTTCCGAAACTATACCAGAGATGTTTAGATTCAAATAAGTTGTAACCACCTCTATTTTTTATAAATAGAGGTGGAGATCCTTCGAAAAAGGGATCGGTTTTTGGGCATAAAACACTAAGCAATAAAACCTACTCATCATTCTTTATTACTTTGGTGAATTACTTGTTCTTCAAACTAATCAGAATCCTTACCCATCTTCCCTCTCTAAAATAAGAGTTTGATTTAATACCATTGTGCTAGATCCTGCTCGAATAGTTGGCGCTATATGTGGGGAAGACATCAAAGGACTTCTTTACGCATAGATGTCTGAAAACGTCACCATCAACTCAGCAAAGAGAAGGGATCTCGACCCGACTCAGGAGCAAACAGATTCGACTCTCGGGTCAACTTTGAACTCTGTTCAGACTCGGGAAAATAATCGAGAGGAGTTTCGAGATGGCACTGAACTCCCTGGACCACCCACTGAGCTGCCATCACTCTAAACCATAGTGCGAAACTTATTGGCACTACAAGAAGCAGCAGACCAAAGGAACGTCGAACACTTCAACAAAATTGAAGCCAAGGTGAGCGGGAACAGCTTTCCCTTTGCACAAACCAATAGACCAAGCGAAGAGGTACTAGCCAGCATACAAAGGAACTTGTTCAGAAATACGCCAAGTTTGCAGCCTACCAACGTCTCAGGATTAGGTAACAACGCAGCAGATGCCAGTAACGTTGGACGCTACCACCATCTTCAGAATGATAAAGGACATGAGGTCGCAATTCCATCAGGCGACCAGCTTAGCACCAAAGATTGGGCGAATCTTGGCACAAGCTAGCAATTCTCCATTCTCCCCGAGACTAAAAAGGATCTCAGTAAATCGAGGACCGAGACTACGTTGTCCATCGTACGATGGGATGACAGACCGTTCAAAATTATGAGCGCATTCAATGTCATGATGGGTGGAACAAGCTACCATCCTGACCAAGATGACGCATCGTATTGTCAACTTTTCTCTAAGAATTTGACCGGTGACGTGTTAGTATGGTTCACGAAACTGCCGACATGATCAATTAAGAGCTTCAATCAATTGGCCGAGTTGTTCATGAAGCATTACGCTATATTTGTCAATCAAAACACTTCTATAGTAGAACTACGCTCTTTAAGGCAAGGGTTCGACGAGTCTCTGAAATTGTATCTCGGACGTTTTTGGAAAATAATGACTAAGGCCAAAGTCAGTGACGACATGGCGAATGAGGCTTTAAGAACCCTGATGGTTAGCGATGAGGCTTTACGAAGAGACCTTTTCATAAATCGACTAACGATAATCTTGGACGCTTTGTGCAAAGCTGCAAGGCATGTAGAGTATATTGAGGAAAAATAGATACTCTGAAAGACCCAAAAGGTTCTGCATGACTCCGGATCAAAGGAAACGAGGGAAGAGTACCAAGAATCAAGACATCATAACCATAGAGGAAAGACAAATACAGCTACAGCTTTTCAAGTCGGTGAAACCAATAGTACGATCGGCAAGAAACCGTGGAACAATACTTACAATCAAAATGAATATTGTGCATTCCATAATCAAGCTGGCCATTCAACTTTGAAATGTAAACTATTGCAGGAGCTACTTGCCAAAAAATTCAATAAAGGCAAGTTAAGTGTCTCGGAAGAAGAGACTCATAAGTTATAGATGCAAAAGCGAAAAAGAGGTTGAATTATGGGATGCGGACAATAAACCGGTAAATTAGGAAAGTACATGTCACTATAAACAGATAAGGCAAGAAGAAGAGACTACCAAGTCAGAGTCTGCAAGAGTACACGTCACTGTAATCATGGGAGGATTGCAATTCTGTGACGACACGATAAGATCAATCAAGAAGTAGGAGCAAAAGGTTGTAGCCACAGTTAAAGTCAATAAACTCGGAAATAACATTCACTGCAAAAGATCTCAAAGGAGTATGTTACATGCATAACGATCCACTAGTCGTAAAACTCCGAGATGTTGACTGTGACGTATATCGAATACTTATCGATACCGAAAGTTCAGTGGACTTAATCTTCAAAAAAACGCTAGATCAGATGGTGGTCCTGAACATTAGAATCAAGCCAATGGATAGAAATTTAACTGCATTTGATAGAAGTTCAATACATGCAATAGGCACTATCAAACTATCGATTCGAGCAGCATAAATTACGAGATAGATTAAACTTTTAGTGGTGGACAAACCACCAATCTACAACATGATCCTAAGAACCCCATGGATTCACACAATGAAAGCCATTCCTTCAAGCTATCATCAATGTGTACAGATCCCAACTGACAAAGGAATCTTTACACTTCGAGGAGACCAGAAAATGTCTCGGACATGTTTTATTGCCAAGTTGAAATTGCGCAACAAGTCATGTATGATCACGGCATTGATCAGTGGTAAGGCCATTTCGGAACCTCGCGCTCCCAAAAAACAAGATCGATCCACCATCAAACTCGACAATATTGATCTAGCAGACTCGGCAAAGTGCGTGAGCATTGGAGTTAACTTAAGCAAGCCCATCCGGGAAAAGTTAATCCCACTTATGGAGTAGAACGTGACAACGTTTGCATGCACAATAAAGGATATGCTTGGAATCAACCCAGAGGTAGTAAGCCATAAATGCCGATCCGACATACAAACCAATTAAACCAAAAAGCAAAATTTGGGTCCCAAAAGGACAGTGATCGACGAAGTCAAGAATCTAACTAATGTCGGATCTATTTTTCAAGTACAATATCAAGAATGGTTAGCCAACCCGGTCGTAGTACCGAAGAAAAATGGGAAGTGGCGAGTCTGCGTAGATTTTATCGACTTGAACAAGGCTTGCCCAAAAGATAGTTTCCTTTTACCGAATCGTCGAAGCAGTAGTAGGGAATGAGCTCATTCATGGATGCATTCTCAGGATACAACAAAATCAGGATGCATCCCTGATACACAGAGTTTTAAACCCTATAATACTACTGCAAGTGCACAGCAAATCGAGTATCATCTAGGGGACGAATCCCTGAAGACCAAGTTATTACATTATCCATTCTGAAACCAAATTAGAGCTAAGACGAAATTTAAGATTGTAATTCAAATAGAAACCTAAAAATATAAAATCAATAACTAAAACCACCAAGCTTAGGGAATTCATCAGGAAGGTAAGGAAGTTGAACTAGAGAACTATTCGGGGAACAATTTAAAAGCAATCTCGACTCAAACATAGATTTATAACCAATTCATTGTCATGGCATCAATTACTATATCTAACAACCTAGAGATCTTCACTGTCGTTGGTTCCAGAGATGAAGATATGCATTAATGAACAGGTTTGATAAGTCCGCAATCACCCTTGACATCAACTTTCGTGGACAAGGACTGATTGTTCACCTAAAGAGGATCTAATTTCTAACAAGTTTTTGGAATGTTAAGTAATTTGGAATCATAGACTAGTTAGCTACTCTAATCTAAGCATTAAAATTATCTGTAAATGGAGAACACATCAAGCAATACCTATTTGTCCTTCATTCAATACAATCCTAGAAAACCATCAACTTAGTTTGAGAACTACTTAGACATAATTAGGAAGCATAAATTCAGAGACATGATGGAGAGCATGAAAAGTAATTGAAATTAAAATAAAGGTTTAGAAATCTTCTCTAATTGTGTAGAGATTGGAAATTCTCTCCTCCCAAAACTCTAGAACAAGGTCTGATAACGTAAAATATGACTTGTGTTTTTCTGAAAACGAGTGTAACCTAATTTAAATGACTAAACCTACTTGGTACAAAAATAAGGATATTCAAATTTGGGCTTTGCAAGATCGCTAATCGATCGATCAGAATAAGTGATCGATCGATCAATTCTTCTCTGGTCGATCAATAAGGCATAAGGTCAATTTCAAGGTCGAGCGCTTCTTCTTCAGAACTTTGATCGATCCATCACATGGCACGAGGTCGATAAAATTGTGTGAAGTCGATCAAATGGTCGAGCGCATACTCCTATCTGACGATGGTGATCGATCAATCAAGTGATTCTGCGAGAAATCTTCCAATTTAGCTCCAATCCTGCTCGGCGCACAATATCCAGATTATCCTTGTATTATACCTGCAAAGATTCTAAAAACATAGCAAAGACTCTGAAAAACATACGAATTAGTGAGCTAAAAACCGATAAAAATGAGGTATATCAATCCCGAAGATATGAAGAAAACTGTGTTCATTACAGAACAAGGAACATATTGCTACAAGGTTATGCCATTCGGCCTAAAGAATGCGGGGGCATATTTCCAACGGCTGGTAAGCAAGATGTTTACCGATCAACTCTGTCAAAAGTATACATTAACGACATGCTAGTCAGGTCTCAGAATGCTGAAGATCATGTGGATCACTTAGCACGATGTTTCCAAACCTTGAACAAGTATCAAATGAAGCTTAACCAGGCAAAGTGCACTTCCAGAGCAACTTTAGGAAAGTTTCTCAGTTACATTGTCACTGAAAGAGGAATTGAAGCAAATTCGAAACAGATCAAGGCAATCCAAGAATTACCTTCGCCAAAGAAAAAACAAAAAGTCCAAAGGCTTACTGGTCGAATTACCGCGTTAAATCGATTCATCTCTCGGTCAACCGACAAATGTCTTCTGTTTTATCAACTACTCTGAGGAAACAAGAACTTCAAGTACATAGTGCGAAAATGCCTTTTCCAAGTTGAAGAAATACCTATCGACGCCACCAATTTTGGCAAAACCTGAAGACGGATGACTGATTACTTTGCCGCCATCTCGACAAAAATGATTCATGTTTGTGATGACCGATTACTTCTCCAAATCGGTTTAGGCTGAAGCTTATTCTCATATTAAGGATAAAGACGTGGTCAAGTTTTTATGGAAACATATCATCTGCCGACATGGTCTACCTTACAAGATCGTTATTGACAACGGTTCTTAATTTATCTCGGCAAAGTTCACCAACTTTTTTCCATATGGAATATTCCAGTCAGCAAATCTACTCGGCCAAATCTCTAAGGAAATGGACAAGCTGAAGCAACGAACAAGCAAATATTGGACAAAATTAGGAAAAGACTTGAAGACAATAAAGGGAATTGGTTTGACGAGTTAGAAGGAGTATTATGGTCACATCGAACCACACCAAGACGTTCAACCGGTCGTACTCCATTTTCTCTATCTCATGGAATGAAAGCAATGGCTCCAACAGAAGCTACAGTTTCAACTTTGCACCAAATACATTCCCCCGAGAATGAGCAATCTAATGATGAAGCGATGGAAGCAAGTATTGACGACTTAGAGGAGCAGCGAGATGATGTACTACTTGGAGTGAATAATTATCAGCAACAAGCCGCAAAATACTACAACAAGAAAGTGCAAGGATGACAGTTTGCAGTCGAAGATCTCGTACTTCGAAAAATGTTCAAGAACACGGTCAAACTAAACGCGAAGAAACTCGACACCAATTGGGAAAGACCTTACATCATCTACAAGGTCATGAAACCTGGAGTATACGAAATTGAAACAATGGACGGAGTAATGGATCCGAGGAGCTAGAAGTCCATCAACTTTGAAGTGATATTACTACTAAAAGTCACGCCAACTCGGCATCCTTGGTGCATCACTTGATGCATCTCTAGTTACTTAATTATGTAATCAGAACTACATTTTGCCTTGATCCTTTCGGGGTATGTAGGTAACCTTCGAGCGCAGCTAAAAGTTTTATAAATTTTTATAAGTTGCCGACTCGGCATTCTAAAAAAAAAACAGAGAAATATCATAACATATTTCAGAAAACCAAGATCTAATTCTCGCTAAAAGACAAAACATATTTTCATATAGAAAGTCAGGATTTTCCTTGCAAAGACCGAACATATCTCGCTGACAACGAAATAAAGTTATGAAGCAAAATGCTGAGTCTTAAAATCTCGCCGAGTTTAAAACCTCGCAAAACTTTCATATAAATCTTTGGAAAGGCCGAGATCCTACTAAGCCAAGTCGTTAAAATCTCGTCGAGTCCTAAAATTTTTCTCGTATTTAGCCGAGTCATAAAACCTCACACAATCTAAGCCGATTCGTTGAAATCTCACCGAGTCCTAAAATCTCGCTCGTATATATCCGAGTCATAAAACCTCACACAATCTAATCCGAGTGGTCAAATCTCACTGAATCCTAAAATCTCGCTCGTATGTAGCCGAGTCATAAAACCTCGCACAATTTAAGCGAAGTCGTTAAAATCTTGCCGAGTCCTAAAATCTCGCTTGTATCTCGCGGAGTCATAATCTATCACTCCTATTTAGCCGAGTCATAAAACCTCGCACAATATAAGCCGAGTCAATAAAATTTCGTCAAGTCCTAAAATCTCGCTCGTATTTAGCCGAGTCATAAAACCTCGCACAATCTAAGCCAAATCGTTAAAATCTCACTGAGTCCTAAAGTCTTGCTCGTATCTTTCCGAGTCCTAAAAGCTGGCTCGTATTAAGCCGAGTCATAAAACCTCGCACAATCTAAGCCAAGTCGTTAAAATCTCATCGAGTCCTAAAATCTCGCTCGTATCTTGCCGAGTTCTAAAATCTCACTCGTATTTAGCGAGTCATGAAAACTCGCATAATCTAATCCTAGTCGTTAAAATCTTGCCAAGTCCAAAATTCTCGTTCATATTCAGCTGAGTCTTAAAATCTCGCTAGCATGGTAGTAACTAAATAAAACCAGGAAAGTCTCATACATTCATCAAATAATAATAATAGTAAAGTTTTTACAAACACCCCATTAAAGTGGCCCATGTTCTCTTAGCTAAATAAAAAAGAAGAGAAGAAATTGAAACTATCCATTGGTCTTGACTTGCTCGTCATCAACACATTACTTCTCGACAGACTTGACCTTGGCGGCAACCTTTGGAAAAATAATATAAATGTTTGAGCCATAATTGTCGAAACCTCGAATCGGAACAAAGTCGAGTTCAAAATCATGTATACTAACCTTAGGACACTCCACAATCATGAGAGCAGCAACCTCATTTGGATCTACTTTAAGCACTAACAATTCACGTAATGCCAAGGCAGCTTCTTCCAGCTTAGAAGACTCGCCAATATCAAATGCCAGAATAGTCAGATCGTCAGGAAACAAAGTCGTGACAACGTCCTTGTCAACAGCCGCCTTAGTTGCAGCAAGGTGTGAAGATCCGAACGAGATCAAAGTCGGCTCAATCGGTACCTACTTCTTTACCAGATATTGGAGCAGATGATAGTATCCGCAGAATTAAGCGTAAGCTAGACGTGCATTCAAGTTCGAGTCAAGATCATTAAACCTAGCTGAAATCCTCTTAAACCGGCCATACAAGCAATCTAAAGAACTTTTGTCAGTATTATGGTACCTGCAAGTTAGCAAAGTCAATATGAGATGAATTCAAATTTACCTTTAAAAGTATCCAAGCTAACATGTAGAGAAGAATGGAAGAATTGGCTTTCTTGGCCATTTTGAAAGCAATGTCCCTATCTTTTGTAGCAGACTTTACAACATACTTAAGAGGAGAAATCTCCTCCTTGTACTTAAGGGATTTCATCCGCTCCGCTTCTAATGCAGAAGTTATCTGAGTTAAGTCAGTTTGCGCCCTATTCAGGGAAGACTTAGCCTTGACCGCTTCCAAATGAGATTTTCCAGCATGATTAGCCATCTCGTTGAGCTTGCGAGAATTCTCAGCCTCAGTAATCATAAATTTCTCTTGGCCAAGGAGAACCCAGTTCACTTGGGCAATAGACTAAAAATTTGGGCGAATAAGTTAGTAGTTCGACGAATTAGATAAGAGAATACAAATTTGGGAACTAACCGAGTAAAATGACTTTGCCGTCTCAACATATTCCATCTTATTGAGCATCTCGGAAGGATGATGAAGAATCTCAAGAGTGTTTCTGAGATAACGCATCAAGTCGGCTCTTTCCATCCCATAATTCATGATGGGAGCCGATTCATGGAAGCTAAAATCAAAGCCAAAACTGCCAGCGGTTTTGATTTTCTTATTCTAGGAAGCCTCAACTAGAGGAAAGGGTTCCTTACGTTTGGCGGTCACCTTCCTCACAACCTCAAGAGCATTAACGTGACCTAACATCATCGAACAACGTCTAATCACCTTGTCACTTAAACATTTAGCAAAAGGAAACTCGAAAGTTTTACCTGATTGACTAAGATCAGTCTTTGTTTTCTTTTTCTCAAGTTTCTGTTTGGATGAACCCAAGGCCTCAGCAGGAGAGATAGAAAATTCATCAGAAATTGCCTTCATCTTAATTAAGGTTTTTGTCTGTAAGATTTTAAAGAGAATAAGAGATTAAGAAGATTCAAAGAGATTTAGAGAGCGTTTCAATAATGAGAGAGTTTTAGATTGGAAGAAGAAAGTTTTCTTTCCCTTAGCTTGAATAGATACAAGGTTACCATATATATACACATGACTATACTAGGGTTTAACCCAAAATAAACAAGAGAATAAATAAATATCTCTTCTATAAGAGGAAAAATTCGCTTACCCCAATCCCTAAGTTCATGGTGACAAATCCCAACGGTCTTCATCTCCTCTTTTCTACATGTGACTTCTTCTATCTTCAATGGTTGGATTGGGGCAACAATTAACTTGGTTACACATTAAGTCACGTGTCTAGTTACACCAAACCCTCTACTTTGGTTACACAAGCCCTATTTGTCTTGTTGTTTGGTTAGCGAAGAGTATTTGCTTGTATCTCAAGGCGGGCTTGCTTGCTTTACACTTAACCTTGTATTTTAACACTCCCCCTCAAGCTTGAATCCATAATGTAAGTGATTAAGGATCAAGCTTGAAAGTTGTAACTCCCCACCTTAGTAAAAATCTTAGTTGAAAAACCCAATTGGGAAAAAACCGACTAAGGGAAAAAGGGTATGGATTATTGTCACTACTTGGGAATCTCAATTAGCCCAAGCTTTGAGTATGCAAACTCACACACCTTTGTGCTTGCAGCCTTAGTGAAGATATCAGCCAATTGATATGAACTTCTTGTGTAACACGGTAAGATAAATCCTTATTCTACTTTCTCTCGGACTTTATGACAATCAACTTTGATGTGTTTGGTTCTCTCATGAAACACCAAGGTGGATGCAATGTGAATGGCTGCTTGGTTGTCACAATGCATGGTGATTGGTTATCGGGTCTCTACTTCCTGGTCCTTAAGCAATTACTTTAGCCATATGAGTTCATTTGTGAGCTTCCTCATTGCGCTATATTGGGCCTCCGTACTTGAACAAGAGACTACCTTATGTTTCTTGCTCTTCCAAGTCACAAGATTGCTTCCAAGAAATGTGCAGTACCCGGTGGTAGACTTGCGGTCTTGCCTATCTCCAGCCCAATCTGTATTACAATAACACACAAGTGTTGTGCTTTTATTCCAGCCCATCTATATACCTTGTGCTAGAGTACCTTTTGGATATCTAAGGATCCAATCCACCATTGCCCAATGACACCTCTTTGAAGCTTGCATGTTTTGACTAACTTGGTTGACCACAAAGCATATGTCTGGTATTGTTATTGTGAGGTATATCAATTTGCCAACCATTCTTCAGTATCGAGGTGCATCTTCAAACGGTTCATCATCGTTCTCCCCTTGCACGTTGCTTTGTAGGTATCTTCAAGAGGTGTAGAAGCTTTCCTTGGACCCACATTACACTCATTCAAAAGATCAAGTATATATTTCCTTTGAAAGAGAAATAGGCCTTCTTTAGAACAACATACTTCAATCTCAAGGAAATATTTCATTTCACCCAAATCCTTAATGTCAAAAACCGAGTTAAGGTGTTCTGATACCTTTTATGCCTTCTTTATCACTCCCCGTGATGATAATGTCATCAACATAAACGAGAATTACTACTGTACCGTTCACGCTTTGGAGTGTAAAGAGAGTGTGATCGGCTTCAGACTTTAGGAAGCCATTGTCTCTTAATGTATGGCTCAACTTATAATACCAATCCCTTGGTGATTGTTTAAGACCATAGATTTCCTTTATTAGTCTCAAGACATTTCCGGGTTTGACAATGTGTTCCAAGCCTAGAGGAGGATGCATATACACTTCATCTTTAAGTTTTCCTTGTAAGAATGCATTCTTAACATCCATCTGCCACAATTCCCAATCAAGATTAGTGGCTAAGGATAGAACAACACATATCATATGGAGCTTAGCAACCGGAGCAAATGTGTTATGGTAGTCTACTCCATAGGTTTGTGTAAAGCCTCTAGCTACAAGTTTGGACTTGTGTCTCTCAATGGTGCCATCACTATTGTACTTGATCGTGAAGAGCCATCAAGATGTCACGACCTTTTTGCCAAGAGGTAGTTTAGCTTCGTCCCAAGTATGATTATGAACCATGGCCATATGTTCACTAGCAACCGCATCTCTCAATACCTTGTGTTCCTTAGCCTCTTCATTGGTCTCTGATACAAATTTCTGGTCAAATTGTGTGATGAATGCTTGGTGCTCCACCGGTACCATCGTTAGGTTGCACACGACTTACTTGGGGTGTGTCTTGGCCACATTGTTGTAGTACTTGTCATGATTGGCGTCACGTTCTCGCAATCGTTAACTCCTTCTAAGGTTAGAGGTTAGTGTGGGATCAAGGTTGGACATTCTTTGGCTCCGCCTTAAGGTTAGTGTAATTTCAGGTCAGCTCAATTTGGTCGCAGTCGGCTTCTGGTCACAACCTACTCTGGTTGCGGTAGACTTCAGGTCGCAGCCTGCTCTGGTCGTGGTCGACTGCAGGTCGCGGTCTGCTCTGGTCGCGGTTGGCAGTTGGGCTGTCTTATTTGGCCAAGGTGTTTTCCGGTATAGGCGAACCAATCGTGATCTACGGTCCAGTTGCGGCCTGCGGCCCGTTTGCGGCATGCGGTCCAGTTGCGACTTGCGGCCTATAGTCCGATCGTGGCATGCGGCCTGGACACGGTCTACGATCTGGTTACGGTTTGTGACCTGATCATGGCATGTGGTCCGGTCATAGCCTGCGGCCTGTAATCCGGTTGCGGCCTGCAGCTTGGTAAAGGCATGCAGCCTGGTCACGGCATGCGAGTCATCTACTTTATTTGTCCGTGATCCGGTTTGTGGTTGGATTCTAATTTTCTCAAGGATCATTCTTAGGCTTCTTGCACGATATTCGTCTCGTTATATGAGAGGTCTTGGAGGTCAGACCACTCTTGTTTTTCATAAAACCTGGTTCCCTCCATGAACTTCATATCTCTAGAAATTATGACCCTTCTTGTATCCGGTATGTAACACTTGTACCCTCTTTGAGTAATTGAGTAGCTGATTAACATTCCCTTGATACTTTTTGCCTCAAGTTTAGTTCTCTGTTCTCCTGGTACAAGCACATAACAAACACACCCGAATACACGTAAGTGATCAATAGACGGTTTGGATTTAGTTAGTACCTCAAATGGTGATACATCATGTAGCACTTTGGTTGAAATGCGGTTGATAAGGTAGCACACCAAGACCACCACATCACTCCAAAATATTTTTGGAACATTGTTGTGGAACATCATGGATCTAGCCACTTCCATGAGATGTCGATTCTTTCTTTCCGCCACACCATTTTGTTGAGGCGTGTATGGACATGTGGTTTGATGAATAATTCCTTTCCTTTCAAGTAAAGACTTAAAAGCATGACTTGTGTATTCTCCTCCATTATCGGTCCTTAGTATTTTCACCTTGGCATTATATTGATTAAAAACATAAGTTTGAAAGTTAGAGAAGGCTTCAAGTACTTTATCTTTGCTAGGCATTAAGGTTACCCAAGTGAATTTTGATTTTTCATCAATGAATGTAACAAAATATTTATGATTTTCTCTAGAAACACAAGGAGATGACCACACATCGAAATGAACTAAATCAAAACAATTCTCATAAAAGGTTGAAGACTTTGTAAACACCGATTTACAATGTTTCCCAAGTATACAAGTTCACAATTGTCATTGTTAAAAACAACTTTAGGCAACAAAAGACTTAAAGCACGTGGATGTCCTAAGCGAGCATGCCACAACTCATCATTACTTAAACTACTAGATGTAACCGAACTAGATAAGCATAATTTTAAAGATATATTTGGATTATTCTCGGCCTTCTTTAGCAAGTATAATCCATCCTTGCTACTCAACTTCCAAGAACCCTTTCACTCTTAATATCTTGAAATTGAACCGAGTTAGGATCGAAAATAGCTTTACAATTTAATCATAAACGGCTTATGAACACTTAAGAGATTTGACTTAAACGTTGGCATATAAAATACTTTAGACTCTTTGTCAAATAACCTAAGTTCACTTATGCCTTGAATAGGGACCTTTTTACCATCAACTACATTCACACATCCTAAGGCTGGTTTTAAATTCTTAAGTAAGTTGGCGTTACTAATTATATGGTGGGTTGCACCCGAATCTATTACCAATGGCTTTGCAATTTTGGACACATAAAAAGAGTTATCGAACTCCTTGAGAGCATTGATGGACTTTATGAGCTCCTCAAGGTTAGTTTTCGTCACAAAGTCTCCATGAACTGCCACAATAGCATTGCCTTCAATCGGTTGAGAAGTGTTTGTAGCACTTTCTTGAGCCGCAACTTCTCCATTTGCTACATTAGCTCTCGACTTGTCCAATTTGCTTTGCTTGAGATGTGAGTAGAGAGTCCAGTAACGATCCTTGGTGTGTCCTTTGCGTTTGAAATGCTCACACACAAACACCTTCCTATCATCATTGATGTATGAAGCTTTGTTGGCCATTGTGAGCTCCCCCTTTCTACCAAGAAGGTTTCGAGAACCTTGTTCTCTTTGAACCAAACCACAAGTTTCATCCAAGCTAGGAAGCTTCTCTTGTCTCAAGAGATGACAAATCAAATCCCCATACGCTAGATTCAAGTTCATCATCATTATCCCAAACACCTTGTCTTGCTCAAGCCTCTCTTTGATCACCACTGGGTCAACCGTGGACGGCCTTAGCATCTTAAGTTCGGTCCAATACGACCTATACTTTCCAAACCACTGAGTGAACTCCATTTCTTCTTGCTTGAGGTTGGTAATAGCCTTTTTGACTTAATACACATGGCTGAGATTTGACATATTTCCATACACCTTAGCGAGAGAGTCTCATAACACTACAGTAAATAAGGGTATTTATAGCACAAAAGTATAGCACTTTTACTGATTATGCTATAGTTGTCGTGTCCTGGAGTTTTTGATAGCATTTATGTTTTTGTAAACACTATTTTATACGAATATTCGCGTGTTTTTACAAAAACTCCATATGGGCCTATTCTTTAATAACAGAGTATATTGTAAAAACGTTATCAAATCTCCTAGACGGTAAAAACACACAAAGCGGGATACTTAGAAAATTTTTGGCTCCAAACAGAAAAATGTTGGCTAAAAACCTAAGTATTTTCTTCTTCCTCTCTATTGTTCTATCTTCGATTTTCCAAAATTGTTTCCGCCAACACAAATCTGTTGAGTAATTTTGAGCTTAAAATCAGTTGTAATCTTGCTTTTCCACACCGTCTTTCAAAGAGTTTGAGGCTCAGTTGAGTAATTTTAAGCTTTCTCTTCCCATTTTTGCGATTTTGGGATTTTCTTAGTTTCATTTGTCAATTTCTGTTTCGATTTTGCGATTTTATGAGTTTCATTTGTAATTTGAGTTTTGATTGTGTTTTATTTGCCATGTCGAGTTAGATTTAGGGTTTTAAATCTTCGATCCCATTTTGATTTAGGGTTTTTATTCATATTATTCTTCTTATTTGTTAATTGCAGTTTCGATTGTCTCATGCTTGTTTCTGCTAGTTTAGATTCGAAACCATGTCGAGTTAGATTTAGGGTTTTCCATTTCATATTCTTCTTCTTATTTGTTAATTTCAGTTTCAATTGTCTCATGCTTGTTTCTACTAGTTTAGATTCAAACCCATGTCAAGTTAGATTTAGGGTTTTCCGTTTCTATCTGTTTATCGATGTCTAGTTTTTGTAAATATTTTGATTTTGACTGTTTGTTTTTTTTATGCAGTTTGTTTCAAGTATCGAAGAAGAATTTCAAACTCATAAAAAATTTAGGTCGTTTCTTCTTCTTGTTGTTTGTAATCTTTTACTTTCATAATCTTTTTGTTCCTTCAATGGTTTATTCATATAGCTTTGTATTTTCTGGTATAAACAATACTTGTTGAGTTTTTATGAATAAATGTTTTGACACTTTTATGTGATATAGCTTTGTATTTTCTGATAGTTGTTGATAGTTTTGGTAATATACAAATACAAATTGTTAAGTGCATTACTAATCAAATTTCATATTCTTGCATAATGTTCAATCATTTCTTTAACTCGTTTGATTGATTTAATGTTTATTTGTTTTTGTAGTTTCCAATTCAGCTAAAGAGAACAAATTGAATCAGGTATAGTTAATTTTTGTAGTCTTCTATCATATAGTTACTTTGTGTTGTTCTGTCTGATTGTGACTATATCTATCACCTTAATTGTATGCAAATTGGCTTGGAGTTGTTGTGAAATGGATAAAGTGTGGGTCTGGTTACCAAGGTATTAAGTTAATTACTCTTACATATGTCTTATAATTACTTAATTATATTTGTATTTATTATCACCTTTCTATGAAATGTTAGGAATAGTCTCAAGTATGAACAAGGGGTAACTAAGTTTGTATCTGATTCAGCAAGATATTTGGGTAACCCTTCAGAGATGTTCTGCCCTTGTTTGGATTGTCGAAACATTTGTCATCAGACAAAAGAGACAGTGTTGGAGCATGTAGTTATTAGAGGAATGGATTATAGATATAAGAAAAGTAGTTGTTGAAGTTTACATGGCGATTCAAGGAATGACAAGTCAACAGATGTAGAGAGGTCTAAATATGAGGCTTATGAGTTGATTAGGGCTGTTTTCATGAGGTCTGATCATTCAACTAAAGGTAATTAACCATCTCAGCAACATAGTGTACCTGAGCATGATGATATTGACAGTCAAGATGAATCAGAGTTTAGAAAGAAATTAGAGGATGCAAAAACTCCATTGTATGCTACGCTACGTGTATGAACTACACCAAAGTGTCTGCCATCATAGGACTATACTGGATAAAGGTCAAAAGTGGGATGTCGGAGAATTACTTTGACCAAATTCTGGTGCTTATTCATGACATGTTACCTACAGAAAATGTCTTGCCAACTTCTATAAATGCAATTAAAAAGTTCTTGAAAGTTTTTTGATTTGGTTATGATGTGATCCACACATGTAAAAATGATTGTATCCTTTACAGGAATTCATTTGATGAATTGGTTAGCTGCCCGAAATGTAGTGAGTCCATATGGGAGAAGGATAAACACACAAGTGAACAGAAGGAATGGATTTCAGCAAAAGTTCTTTGGTATTTTCCGATAAAAGATAGGTTTATGAGGATGTTTAGGTCAAAGCATATGGCTAAGAGTTTGCGGTGGCACTTCACTAATGCTTCTGAGGATGGTTCTATGTGTCATCTGATGGATTCGTTGACTTGGATTCAAGTAAACAGTAAATGGCTAGAGTTTGCTACGGAATCGAGAAACCTTAGACTAGGTTTGTCTACTAACAGGATGAATCCATTCTCCATATATAATACAAAGTACAGTACATGGCCAGTGTTCCTAGTGAACTATAATATGGCTCCAGCTGAGTGTATGAATGTTGACATTGCTGAAACCTGGACCAACTGCACCCAGCAATAATATTGATGTTTACCTCCAACCGTTGATAGATGATCTACATGATTTGTGGACTAAAGGTATTCAGGTATATGACTACATGATTTGAGAAATGAATATACTTACCACCAGTAGCTTATTGGTTTTCTAAAGAAGAAAAACGTAAATTCTACTTAAGGCTTTCGAAGTTTAGAGGGCCTGATGGGTATTGTGCTAATATCTCAAACTGTGTTTCAATTGATCCTCTTAATCTGGGAGGTATGAAATCACATGACCACCATGTACTAATGCAAAATTTGCTTCCTGTTGCTTTGAGAGGTTTACTTCCATGAGGACCTCAGATTACTGTGAGTCGGTTGTGTAATCATTTCAGTAGATTGTGCCAACGTGTTATTGATCCAAAGAAACTACTGTAATTAGAATCAGAGATTGTGGAAACAATGTGCCAATTAAAGAGATTCTTCCCGCTGTCACTCTTTGACATCATGTTCCATCTTCCAATACATTTAGCAAGAGAAGCAAGATTAGGTGGCCCTGTACACTTCAGATGGATGTATCCTTTTTAGAGGTAATACTTGTAATCTTGTTACATCAATAAAATCTATAGCTATTACTTGTACTCAATTTCTGTAATTGATATATGTAGGTACATGAAGACACTCAAAGGTTCTCTCAGTGGATCAAGAAAAAGGTTTCAAATATTATATGTACTGTCTTTGTCAGATATTTTGTTAGGTGTTATATGCTAATTCATTGTTTTATTGATCATGTTAGGTACCAGCTAATTCAACAGATCATTCTACTAGACTAAGATGGTTAGCTTTTGGACCTAGAAGTGCTGCTCAAACGTATAAGGGTTACATAATCAGTGGCCATCGATTCCACACAGATGATGTAAAGCAGAAGACTCAGAACAGTGGTGTAATATATGAAGCATTTTCTATGTGTAGAGCCAGTGCTAAGGACACTAGACATATGGCAGACATGGTGGTCTTTTATGGAGTGATAAAGGAGATTATGTTGGTGGACTACCACATGTTCCAAGTACCACTTTTTAGGTGTATTTGGGCTAACAAAGGGAATGGCGTGAAAAAAGAAGATGGATTCACGATTGTGAATCTTCATATGAAGTAATCAGCTTACATAAATGATCCTTTCATTTTGCCTTCATAAGCGAAACAAGTATTTTACTCTAGGGAAGATGATTCCTCACCTTGGTATGTTGTTATGAAAGCACCACCCAGAGGTTACCATGAGTTAGAGATAGTAGAAGAGTTTGTTTCTGCACCAACATCTGTACAGCCAGTTGAAGATATTGGAGATCAGTCATCAGATAATGAGAGTTTTTTTGTTAGGAATGATTGTGAAGGTCTGTTGGTAGATAATTAGTAATATGTATATCTACTGTTGTGTTTCAGGTTGTAAAAGATGACGAAAACTGGAGGTGTTGAACCAGTCCGTCGAAGTAAGCGTCAACTAGGCGAGGATGTGAGTCCAGTTGGGTCTCTCACTCGGAGAAGAAGAAAAAAGTCTGCCCTAGTAGATCCAAAACATACTGAAGATGTTGATGAAGAGCATGGTAATGCATCTAACTATGGGTGCAAAGAAGATGATCATGAAATGAGGTTGTTGGTGAAGAAGGTGAAGACCAGTCACCTCATGTACACGACCACATCCCAGATTCAACAACTGATGTCTCTAAGTCTGCTGAAGAATAGACTCAACAATCTGAGAACAGTAAGAAGAAGACACGAGGACCAACTAGGAAGAGAAATGTGGCAAAAAATATCGAAGACAAGGTGGAAGTTGAATTCAATTCAATATGTGAGCATGTTGGTAAAGGATCAGTTACACTTTCTTCCTTTCTTGTCCACTCGTGAGAGAGCATGTGTCAGTATTACTAGATGACTAGAGACACCTTGACGAACAAATAAAAGGTGCAATGTGGGAAGAAATTCATGTTATTACAACATTTTCTTTATTGATCGAATGGGAGATCTGTCACTTTTTAAATGTTCTAATTGGTAATTCATGACAGGGGAGATTCAATTTGAAAGAATACTGGCATAAAGAAGTGGTCTTTAAGCATATGGGATGTTTGTGGCGAGCATCTAAGTCTAGGCTTGCTTCAAAGGTTCGAGCTACGAAAAACAAAGTTCAACTACAGCTACTAAGACCTAGTAACATCCAGTCATCTTCAACTCTTGGGTGAAGAACGTAAACATCACTACTTTTAAGGTAAGTTTCTCTTGTTGTTTGTAAGTATGTTTGATTTGCAAATATATGTGAACTCACTATTTGTACCTATAGGAACAAAGTGACAAGTACAGATAACTAAGGAAATGACAAATTCTTCACACTACCAGCCGTAAAGGAATGACTCGACTAGCCCATGAGATGGTATTCTTTATGTATCCTTATAGTCTAATATTATGTAGGAAACTTTAAGTATTTTGTAACAGTTTCCGTATGCTTCTGTAGAAACAAAAAAGCTCTGATCCTAGCAAAGTTACTCGAAGTAAAGTCTGGATAGTAGGTCACACACATTCAAATGGAAGACCTATAAGGGAAGAATTCACAAACAATATTGTAAGTATGAGCATGTTTTACTATTGTTAGTTACTAACTTACCTCCAGCATGTTAATTAGAAGTATGATTCCCTGTACTTTTGAAAATATTATTGACAGTAAAAAATCATCTCAATTGATAGTGAAATGGACTCACCAACCACAGATAATATTAGAGAAGATGTTGTGAGCCAGGTTCTAGGTAGAGACAAGCCAGGGAGACTTAGGGGCATGGGCAGAGGGGCTACGATTACCAAGTTGGCTTTCTTACAGGCTAGAGACTCACATGTGCAGAAGCTTGAAGCTACTCAAGCGGAATTACTAAACAAGCTTGAAGAATTGTAAACTGTGGGCAATTACTTAGCTGCCCAAAAGGTAATTTACCAAAACCTGTGCTTAGCAAAAAATTTATACTTTGAAAAAGTTGACAACTTATATATTGTTGTATATGTTAAAACAGAATAATACTGTTTCTAAATCTGAGGTAAGTGATGTAAGCAAGGGAGGTCTTAGATACCAGCTACTGGATTGGTGTTCTAATATAGATATTGTTGTTAGGGAAAGAGAGTTTTGATGTAATGAACCATCTTATAAGATTGGTCGCATTCCTTTAGGCCCTAATGCGGCTGCTGTACTTGTGAAGTATGTTGCAGGCGTAGAAGCATCTGTATGGAGACCTACTCAGACCATTTTCTCACTAACTAAAGCTGTTGGTGCTAAAATCGCTTGGCCTACAGATAAGATAATATTGGATGATGAAAACAACTTCTCACAACCTCCTAACACTATCGGGTCAGAGGTAAGTTATGACTAATGTAACTCAATTCTTTTTAATGCATATGGATTGGAATAATGTATTGTATTTATAGGCTCCAGATGCATCAGTAAGAAGAGTTCAAATCTTTGATTATTGGAAATCGGGTAATGACTATATTAGTGATGGTGTATTGTTGTCAACTGACCCTAAAGATTTGGTCAACAACATTCCTCTGGGACCGAATGTTGCAGCTGTGAGGGTCGAACTCGTGGTGAAACCTGATGTTTATTTGTGGAGACCTACTCCTGATGTATCAGTGATTGGTGATGCACTGAAGGAGACCATCGCGTGGCCTGTGGATAAGATACAACTACATATTTCACCTACAATGGATGATGAATCCCCCAAGAGATCCCATCAGGTTAGTATATACTCATTTAACTTAGTAAGATAGTAGATGTTTGATCTGATGAAATTGATATGATGGAATTGTTTCCTTCTTGAACTATCAGAGTTGTGGTACTAATAGTACTGGTTTAAGCAAATGAGGGAAAAAAAGTGCATTCTACTAGATTGTGATGGCTCTGGACAAAGTGTTGCAGTAGGTCGTGTATACTCAACGGATCCAACAGACAAGGTACATTTTTTCCCTTTAGGTCCCATTGCTAGCAAGGTCTGGATTGAGATATCGAAGGCTGATGATGCACGAGTCTGGAAACCAAATTCTGAAATTGAAGTCATTGCTGATGCAGTAGGAACCACTATGGCTTGGCCTAATGATAAAATTACCTATCTTTGAGTAAAAATTGCTTGAACCATTTATGTAGTATGGTTGTTGTAGTATGTTGTAAACTGATGTTACTTTAGTTTGGTACATTAAACTTGTGATGTTTACGAACATGTAGTATGTTTAATATGATTTGTGGTAATTCAACAACAAAACAATGTATTATGTATTTGAATTAATATTATTTGTGGTAATTCAGTAATTTATGGTAAAATATAATTTTAGAATTAATTATAATTGTACTGATAAAATTACTAATAGTTGCAACAAGAGTGCTGTAAATAACACTAATTCATAATAAAAAGAAATCACTATTCTTAAAATTATAATTTCAAAATCAAATGCGCTATAGAATATAGATATTGGATAGCAACTCCAAAAACCGCTATCTAAAGTGTCTAACCTATTATGACGGGGGCATACAGAGCACCTAAACAAAAAAAATGGTATCTTACGATAGCGTTTTCCGGGTGCTAATAAAGCCCTTATTTCCTGTAGTGTAACTCCTTAGCACTCACACAAGCAGAGTAGGCTTCGTGAATGGATGGGTCAAGAGAGCTTTGGATGATGACAAGAGCCACTTGGTCATCTTGAGACCACTTCGCTTCATCCTCACCAGCAGTAACGGAAACACTCACTTCACCCTCCTTTTCTTTTGCCTTCAAAGTTACATATGCCGCCTTCTTTGGAGCTCCATCTTCAACATGAGCCCAAAACCCTCGGATTTTCAACACACTGGTTACGCTTCTTGACCATAGGAGGTAGTTTGCCCCATTAAGAGTCACATGAACACCCAAAAACTTCATACTATCTAACACAAGAAGAGAGTACACTCTATTACCCAATGGAGTTTTCTTCGAAAAACAAAGAGATCTTGGGAATTAAACGAGATTAGAACTAGCCTAGGATGAACCTGGCTCTGATACCATGTAAGATTTTAAAGAGAATGAGAGATTAAGAAAATTCAAAGAGATTTAGAGAGAGTTTCGGTAATGAGAGAGTTTTAGATTGGAAGAAGAAAGTTTTCTTTCTCTTAGCTTGAATAGATACAAGGTTACACATATATATATATATATACACATGACTATACTAGGGTTTAACCCAAAATAAAAAAAAGAATAAATAAATATCTCTTCAATAAGTGGAAAGATTTGTTTGCTCTAATCCCTAAGTTGATGGTGACAACTCCCAACGGTCTTCTTCTCCTCTTATTTCTACATGTGACTTCTTCTATCTTTAACGGTTGGATTGGGGCAACAATTAACTTGGTTACACGTTAAGTCATGTGTCTAATTACACCAAACCCTTTAGTTTGGTTACTCAAGCCCTATTTGTCTTCAAGAGTATTTGCTTGTATCTCAAGGCAGGCTTGCTTGCTTTACACTTAACCTTGTATTTTAACATTGTCTTCCTCTTTTTTTGAAGACGAGGAATCCCTAGGACCCCTACTGACCTTATCGGAAAGATCAGTCTTGGCTGTTGAAGCCGAAACATTCATTTTGGGACCTTTCTATTCGATCTCGGAAGCAGTAGAAATTTTAAGTTGTTGCGTCTCCGCAGCATTATCCTTTTAAAAGAAAGAATTATCAATTGGATGCACCCCAACCTTGGTTGAAGGGGGCAAAGTCTTATCAAGAAGAGCGTCAAGATCGCCAAAGACGCTGGGCATAGTGAGATCTTCGATTCCAATACTGACCTGAAGGGTTCCTAAAAGAAAAAATAACGTTTAAGATCTAAAACAAGCAAAGGGTATCTCGTCCGAGATTAATCTACCTTTAGGAAGAACTTCCAACTAAGCCGAGAAACTCCAAGAAACTTATTCACCAAGCTTAAATAATCTTTTAGGGGAGAGCGAGACGACGAATGCTTCATTGCAAAGTCAAAATATTACACGTAATCATCCAAATGGAAAAAGAAGAGTTTAAAAAACTAAAACGCCTAGAAGTCTATCGGGTTTCTTTGCCCAAGCAATCGCAAAATCCAGGCGATCACTGGCAACAAAGTGTGCATTGGGACGAACAAAGAAATAACGATTCTTCCAATCCAAAACTTTGGAAGTAGAATCGTCTAAAAACCAAAGGGTGAGTTTAGCCTTGGCAAAAAATGTCCCTTTTGGAGATTTGATGTCATATCCTCAAAAAGAAGAGTTGTAATCTCAACTCCTGATTCACTTCCGAGCATTAGAGCTCCAAGTATATCATCTATATCGGCAATCCTAAGTTGAGTCATCGCGATTCTCCAGGCAAAGTAGTACTCGGGAAGAAGATTTGGAATCGAAAGTCACATTTTAGCTTCCGTGAACCACTAGTCATAGATGACGACATAGCCATCTGGAGGAGTCCAGGGTCTGGCGTTAGAATATGGGATTTTGATATTAACTTTCCTCATATCCAGACATAAGGAAAAAACTTTTTCCATCTTCTTCATAGTGATAACTAACGAGCGAATGCCAAGTGTGTCGTACCACCTATCCAACTCTTCAAGACGGTCATCTGGAACATGCGTAATGGAGAGAACACAAGGAGAAGCACTAGATTAACTGAGTCCACCGAGGACAACAAAATCATTATCAGAACCATCCAAAAGGTTAAACTCAACATTGTCATCCATTTTTGGAGTATCAGTTCTTCCACTACTACTGCTACTGAAAGAAGAAGAATAGCTAAATTTGGAACTCTCAGTCTCATATTCAGAACTAGATTCAATTCTACCTCTTTTTATCTCTGCTATTAAATTTTAAAAATACAAGCAGTGACTCGGTACAAAAATAGAGAGAGAAAGTAGAGATAGAAGTTACCTTGTTAACTTAGATGAAGGTAAAAAGTAAAGAAATTGAGTACAATATTTATAGGGGATTATCGGGAGTCGAATCGCCGCGAAATGGTTATCTGCGAATAACCTAACGCACCATTGGAATAGTCCAATCGGGAACTGACACGTGGACCAAAGATTCGAGATCCTACATTTGTCCACATGAAACAATGGATATAATTCCCTAAGTCTCGAACTCGGCAAGATCTTTAAAACCTCATCTCGGATATTGGTTATCAACTTGGAAGATTTCTTTCTCGGGAATCCGTCAAAATAAGATGGAAGTCAGGTGACACGTCATCAACAAAGAAATAAATATTTTCTTATTCTGATTTGGGAAATTTTTGAAAGTATAGCAGAGATGTTTAGATAGCATCAAATCTAAAAAAAATGTAATCTTTCTAAAGATTCAAATAAGTTGTAACCACCTCTATGTTTTATAAATAGAGGTGGAGATCCTTCGAAAAAGGGATCAACTTTTGGGTATAAAACACTAAGCAATAAAACATACTCAGCATTCAGTACTTTGGTGAATTACTTGTTCTTCGAATTAATCAGAATCCTTACTCATCTTCCCCCTCTAAAGTCAGAGTTAGATTTAAAACCATTGTGCTAAATCTTGATGAACATTGATTAAAATGATGTTTATAAACTCATAGTTTGCACCCTAATTTTGTAGTGATCTAAAATTGGATTGATTTTCCTAGTAAAAACAAATGGAGTAGGTAAATTCTTAAACATTACAAAAAAAAATTGTCAAGAAAAAAAAGCTGCAAATTTTCAGAATATTTGTTGTGAATAAGAAGCTTATAATGTATTAAGAATTATTATTATCCTTTATATAAAAAGATATAGTGCTTAAATAAGAATTCAAATTATTACAAAATTATGATAATTATCTTTATCTCATTAAAGATTAAATTATTAAAAATAGTATAAACTCAAATCAAAACAAAACAAAAGGAGTTTCAAAAAAAAACATAACAAAAAAAAATTCTTATATAATTTTTTGATAATTTTAAAACTTAAGGGATGATTATATTTCTTTCAAAATAAACATATTAAATTATAAAATTTTCATATGTGTATTTGAAATCAAACATATATTAATTTCAAAATAAAATTTTTTAAATTTAATTCATTAAACATATTCAAAATCTAAACATATTAAATTATAAAATTTTAATATTTATATAGAAATTTGAATTTCGTTAAAACAAAATATTAAATCTAACAATCTGACGAAAGAAAAGCTGTAAATTTAATGAATATGCAAGCGGTTTTTGGTCTAGTAGCAGGTGGTAAGACTACTAAAGGCAAGCGCACTTGCACATCTCGGGATCGAGTTCTACTGTATACATTATGTAGGAACTTGGCTAATGGGCCGGTCAGTTGTGACATAAGGTTTACAAAAAAAAAATTAATGAATATTTGTGATGAATGAGAGTTTATTATGCATTGAGAATTAATCATGTTTGGTTTATATTAAAAATATATATATAATATTTAACTAGAATTATGATTTATTAAAGATTATGATAAGTATGAAAGATTTGTAATTATCTTTATCTCATCAAAATTTTAAATAGTATAGAATCAAAACAAATATTTTCTTAACTAATTTCAGATAATTGTAAAATTTAAGTAATCATTATTGTTTCTTAAAAATAAAAGAATTAAGTCAAAAGAAAAAATATTGATGACATTATGAATTTATTTTATATAAATATAATTTCTAATTTATATATATTTTATCTACATTATAAAAATAAAAAAAATTATTTATATATAAAAGTAAAGTAAAATTTAATATTAAGGACAATTTTGTAATCAACTATATTAAAATTAAACGTTATGTTAACATTTAAACTTTATGATAAAAATCACTTCTCTAATGAGATATAATATATCAAATAAAGTATATTTACTATAATTATTTTCAAAATAATTTTTTTTCTTTTGACTAAAAATTAATTTGGTTAGAATTGAAAATCAAGATCTCCGGCGCAAGATTTGAAGGCGATTTGATGTTCTCAGCCATTGTGCATCTTTCCTGGAAGGAGTAGATTGGCAGTGGACTTCATCAGAGAGAAACGTTTGTACCATCGGTGGTTCCGGCGGCGACGATCTCCTCGGCAGCAAGTCAGCGACTGAATGACGGTGTAAAAGCAGGACGAACTCGGTTCTGGGGCTGATCTGTTTTTTTTAACCCTTTACTTTTTCTTTTTGTTGTAGATCAACAGTATTTCATGGCCTTTTTAGCCCATATCAATATAAAACCTTTCGGACAAAAAAAATCAATAAAATATAATTGGGCCATAAACCAAAATAAATTTTTTTGATTCCAAGCAAAATGTCTAAGCCCATAACTGAGCCATTTGTTTTTTGTCAGCTCAAGTGAGAGCTCTGGGAAAATTAAACACAACAACGCACGATCATAAACCTTAATCAGCTCCTTTACGACAGCCAACTCAAACTGTTATCTCTAGCCTTGTCTAATTCGGGTTATTTGAACTAATCCGAACCTATCTGAACTGAGATAATGTAATATGGTAATACTTTGGATAACCTTAAATACCCGATTGGATATATTTTGAAGAACTCGACAAATTCAAATTCGGGTCGCGTTTTACCCATGTAACCCGCACAACCCGAGTAACCCAATTATATATGTAGTTATGGATAACTATATCTATTTTATTATTTATTAGTATATTATATATAATATAAATATTATTATTTTATTTAAGCCACTAACAGTTAGCCAATTAATTGTATGTAATATAATTAAACTTTATAGTTTGAATTATATGATATCTAGTTTATCAACTTAAAAAAATTTTAAAAATTTAATCAATATAGTTTGTTCGGGTTTAAACCGAGAAACCCTAAACCGACTAAATTCCAAACCGATCCGATCCGATATAGATTCAGGTTTAATTTGGTAACTAAATTATTTTACCGAATAATCTGAACTGAAATTGGACAGAGCTAAACTTATCTCCATCTGAAGAACTCACGATCTACGTCGATATGTGTAAGTTAAACGAACATTTTGAGTTGTTCTTAGTTTTTACCTTTTCAATCGATTCAATTATAATATTATGTTTCTGAACTTTTTGTAATCTTTCGTTTGTTGTTCGATATTTGGTCGACCAAGGTCTTGAGAAGGGGAGGAAGACAGTTTGAAACCTTGATGTGTGATGATTTTGAAGTGTTAAGCAATCACTGTTCAGCATCTGAAAAAGTAAAAGTTTCAAACTTCCGATATTCCCATAGTGTAAGGTCATTGCTAGTGTCGTAACAAAATTCACCAGAAATCAATCTAATATCCACACTAATTCGCTTTTTAACAAAACCCATAATCTGAAGTCATTGCTAGTGTTTTCCTTAATTTGAACCTCAACATACTTTTTTTGTTTTGATTAAAAGTCCACAAATGAAAATTAATGTGACACAGCTGTAACTTGCGTGTAAAGCACCATTTGTAAATGATAAGTCAATTTGATAGATTTTACAATGAATTTTGATTTTAGTAAACCATTTGTTATCTTCGAATCTGTTTTCTATACAGTTCTCTACTTTCTATGATAGATTTGTTGATAATATAGAATGAAACATAAAAAAACGATGACTTTTAGTCAAGGGAAAGATTAACCTCCTCGTCCCTTCCGTGGTTACGATCTTCACATCTTCAATTCCTTCAGCCATAGTAGTTTCTTCATTCATGTATCTAACCTTTGATAGATATGTTATGTCCAAAGTTGTGAACTACTTCACATATGGGGCCATGTGATTTGTAGTTGTAGTGTATAACAACGTCCACATGTCTTCATCAGATATCATAGGAGCAATATTGAATGCTAACATTTGATACAGTCTTTGGCAAATTGACCCTCATTGTTATAATTATAAGTAACTGAATATAACAAAACGCTGTCGTTTCAGAGCTGAATCTCATTTTTTCCATTCTGATAAATGGATTCGAATTCGTACAGGTGAAACTGGGTCAGACCAAGTATTAATTGGTATGATTCGGTAGGACCGGGATTGTGAATTAGGAATCTGAATCTTTGATTTTAGATGCTAAAATCCCTAACTACTACATGTACGTTTTATCAGCCTTTCCTCTTCAGTTTTTAGTCTCTTCTGCGATATCTGCGTCGTCTTCGTTTCGCCGTCGGTGTTTACGAGCTGCCGCAACTATCTGTTGCAGCTCATATCGAAGATTTTACGGATATTATAAAGAGGGGTTTGAACAATCAATCTGTAGTTGGAATTATATCGATGAGCAATTCCTTAAAAACAATCTCTACTTGTGTTCTTCTTGATCTCGATGGTACCTTAATCAACACAGGTAGCTTAGCAACTCAATAATTTGTTTCAGTTTCTCTTCTCATAGCTTTGATATTCGAATTTGATGCTCTATACATGTTTTGTAGATGGTGTTGTGGGTGACATTTTGAGGAAATATTTGTGTAAATATGGTAAACAGTGGGATGGTAGAGAATCGCCTAAAATAGTTGGAAAAACTCCATTAGAAGCTGCGACTACCATTGTTGAAGATTACGGAATTCCTTGTGGAGTTGATGAATTCAATTCAGAATTCTATCCTTTGTTCTCCGCGCAGTAAGTTTTATGTTTCCCCTTTATCTTCATATTTGTTGTTTTTCCTATGGTTTTGAAAGGTTTCAATTATAATGATATGTAGGCTGGGAAAAATCAAATCTCTTCCTGGTGCTAATCGGTTGATTCGACATTTGAAGTGTCACGGAGTGCCTATGGCTTTGGCTTCAAATTCTTCAAGGACAACTATTGAATCAAAAATTTCTTATCATGAAGGTATGGCTTTTATGAAATGTTACGCAATGCAGAATCTCTGTATTTGATTCGTGAAATAATTTCTCTTTTATTTAGGTTGGAAGGAATGCTTCTCGGTTATTGTCGGTAGAGATGAAGTTTCCAATGGAAAGCCTTCTCCTGATATGTATGATCCATCTCATGTCAACCATATCCAATTTTGATCTATATACATAATTCTTATCTAACAATAGACTAATTAGTTTACCATTCTATTGACAATGAACAATTATTTTCTTGTAGTTTTCTTGAAGCAGCGAAAAGATTGAATCAAGATCCAGTTGACTGTTTGGTTATTGAAGATTCTGTGTGAGTCTCCTTTATAGCGCATCGTTTTGCAGTTGCGCATCTGATTCTATCTGACGAATAGATGTAATGGCAGACCAGGTGTTGAGGCTGGTAAGGCTGCTGGGGCAAAAGTGATTGCTGTACCTTCTCTGCCTAAGCAAACTCATCTTTATACATCTGCAGATGAAGTTATCAATTCTCTACTCGACATTAGACCTGAAAAGTGGGGACTTCCTCCATTTCAAGACTGTAAAAAAAACACTCACAAACTCTGTTCAATACTCCTTTTCCTTAGATAATTTACTTCATCTTGGTAATAGTACTTTGAACCTTGTAATATGTCTTTATAGGGATAGAAAATACTTTACCGATTGAACCGTGGTGTATTGGAGGTCCAGTCATCAAAGGATTTGGCCGTGGCTCTAAAGTACTCGGAATCCCCACAGGTCTGTACAAAACTCATTGAACAGAGCTCTATTCAGCTCTCTCTACTCGAAATCCTCTCTGTAGAACCTCTTTTCTGATTGCCACATTTATATTCAGCTAACTTGTCAACAAAGGATTATACGGATGAGTTAGTCGAACATCCTTCAGGAGTGTACTTTGGTTGGGCCGGAGTGCCAACGAGAGGTGTCTTTAAAATGGTCATGAGCATTGGCTGGAACCCTTATTTTGACAACACGGAAAAAACTATTGTGAGTTCAATAAAAGTATAACTTTTGCCCTCTGGTAATGGTTTCTTTCTAACTTCGCTTGTGTTATATAGGAGCCATGGTTGCTTCATGATTTCAGTGAAGATTTCTACGGAGAAGAGCTACGTCTTATAATCGTTGGCTATATACGCCCTGAGGTTACTATATAACTCTCATCATCAAATTCACCATTTATTATTCAAATGACCTGTAGAGTAATGCAAGACATGTTGGCAGGCTAATTTTCCTTCACTGGAGAGTCTCGTTGCAAAGATTCACGAGGACAGGGAAGTTGCTGAGAAAGCTCTTGATCTTCCATCGTATGCAAAGTTTAAGGATGATCCTTACCTGACAAAGTGATCAATACCATTTATGTAAAGTATTGAAACTCTTGTTTTCTCACATTCTTATGAAATTAAGAAAATAGTCAAACTATGATTGTTTTCGAATCAAACTTGTAATTTTCTTTACTGTCAGGTTCGTAAATGGTGTTCATGATAATAAAAAATGAAATGTTGATGACGAAACCAAACGGTATGAATATTAAGAAATTGAAAACTTGAGAAATTGGCATTTTCAGTTCTATAAATTAAAAAATGCAGGCATTAATCATTTCTTATTTGTGTTTAAAGAGAGTAGAAGAAGCTTAGACCACCTCTCTTAGACAGGTTCTTAAGATTATTTGGAAACTTTAAGAAACCATAAAAAAATTTTAGAACTCATAAATGTTTGTCACTAATTGGTTCAAATTTTATTAAAAATATTAAAATTTAATAGTGTACAAACTTTTGATTAAAATATTATTATTAAAATGCTAAAATACTTATTTTGGATTTCTTTTTGTCGGAGATGCTCTTATAAATCTTTAATGTGCTATTTATAAAAAAAAAAAAAAGGAAGTCAAAGCTACTTAACTTAGAAAAATTAACAAAACTGACCTTTCATGCATAGCCATTTTCAATAATACCCTTCATTTTTGTAAATTTCATCTTTGTCCTCACCTTTTTTTTCTCAATCTTTTTTCTACCTAATTTCTCCCAAATCGCTTTCCTTAATGGCGAATCATCTGAAAAATTAATGGTGTCGTTGAAGAACCCAAGTAAACAAAAGTGACAATCGAAGTTGTTAATAAAGTTGGTCGTCATAATAAACACAGTTTTGGTATATTTTTCGTCGACAAAGCCACAATATTTTTTTTTACTAATAATAGCTTTGATGAATTTGGAGTATCAATTGCTAATCAGTGGGCATTATACTATCATAATTGCTACAATAATGAGCTTTTTATGTTAATTAACACTTTTGCTTCATCTCTAATGTTTTGAATGAGTTTAGATGAAATAAAAGTTACTGTTTATGATTATCACACGTTTCGCTTTTCTCTTGTGTTGATTTTAGGGTTTCTAGACGTGATTAATAATTGTGTATAGAGGTTGAGAACTTAAATTTCATAGTTTACTTGTCAGATTTCTTGAGATTTATGTATTTTCTTAGTGTTATTGCGATCGCAATTATGTATACTGGTTTCGAGGATTCTGAGATATTCAAGGGAGAAAAAGAACTGAGAGATGAAAGCATTATACAAGCATTTTCAAACCGGGTCTAACATAAGGAGTTAAATCCACGATTCTGATTAACAGAGGGAAAATTGAGTAAGGATTCTTTAAGAGCTTTGAAGAAAAGAAGTGTATTGCGAAGAAGAGGATGATTGCCGAGTATAGTTTATTGCTCAATGTATGATGACAAAAAGCGGATCCTCTGTTTGAAGGACCTGCTCCTCTATTTATAGACCATAGAGGCGGTTATAAAGTAGATTGAATAAAGGAAAATATGCAACTTTTTCAAGATAAGATCGTATCTAAAAGATTCTTGCTAGATTTCGGAAATTTTCCATGTCGGAATAGGAAAATTTCCATTTCTTTGTTTGCTGACGTGTCGCCCGACTTCCTTCAAGCAGCGCGCTTCCGAGAAGAAATTCTTCCAAGTTGAGACTTTGATATACTTGCCGAGTTCAATACTTAGAATTTGTCCATTGTTTCCCGTGGACCAAAGTAGGATCTCAGATCCACCTCCAACAATTGTCCCCCTCCCCCAAGACTCGGAAAACTATTGCCGAGTTTCCGAGTCGTGAGTTTCTCTGCTTCTAGAATCTTTAGTCCACGTGTCATTCCGCGATTGGGTTACTAAGGCAGTTTCTTCAGTTTCTGCGAGTCATCATTTCGCGCCGATTCGCCTTCCGCTACTTTTCTATAAATACCGTTCCAATTTCTTTACTTTTTACTTTCGTCCGAGATTAACGAGGTAACTTCTTTCTCTACTTTAATTTCCGAGTTGCTTTACTTCTTTTTTATAAACTATCGTCATGGAGAGGGACAGATCTGAATCTAGTTCCGAAAATTCTGATTCCGGTTCCAATTCTTCTTCAGCTTCCACTAGTAGTAGGACCCAAGAATATGTAGATATGTACTTTTCCAATAGTCCGCTTCGCGATTTAGGTGAGTAGTACGATGACCTTGATGTTGGGCCATCGATCATCAATTTGAAGAGACTAGAAAAACTCTACGCTTCGTGTCCCGAGATGGAAGATGTTGACATTAAACTTCCAAACTCCAACTCCCGACCTTGGAATCCTCTAGAGGGATATGTCGCCATCTATGAATGGTGGTTTACGGAATCCAAAGTGTGGTTTCCGATCCCGAATCTCCTCCCTAGGTATTGTTATGCTCGGAGGATTGCGATGACTCAGCTTGGAGTCTCTAGACTCGCAAACACCGTGGGAGTTTTGATTCTCGGCAGTGAGGCGGGAGTCGATGTTTCAACTCGGTTATTCGAGGATATGACTAAGTTTTGTGAAGTTAAGGCCTCGAAAGGGATATTCTTTGCCAAGGCTAAGACTGGCCTTCGGTTTTTTGACGAGCCGAATTCTAAAGTTACCGATTGGAAAATCGGTACTTCTTCGTTTGTCTTGAAGATGTTTTTCGTCCACGGAGACCTATGGAGTTTTGTACTTCTTGGGCAAGAACACCTGGTAGATTTCTAGGAATGATGATGTTTTGCTTTTACTTAACTCCCAGACATTTACGTTTATCTCTTTTGTTTTGCAGTTAAGCATCTGTCTGCTGCTATTTGTTCTCATCTTCCCAAACACCAGAAATTGTTGGAAAAACGTTTCAGTGTTCCTCGGCTTAACTAGAAGTTTTTTTCCGGACGATCTTCTCAAGAAGACTGCTTCTCACTATCCAAGGGCTAAATTGTTGGCTCCTTTATTTATGGAATAGCATTTGTAGTCTTGAACTGATTATTGACTTGGAGTCTCAAGAACCTGAAATTCCAGCCTCTGAGGATAAGGCTGATCTTCCCGAGAAGATCAATAAGGGTTCTATGGGTTCCCTGTCTTTCAAGAAAAAGAAGACAAAAACCCTCGTTAAAGTTCGGGATTTAGAATCCCCAGTGTCTCCATCTGGTTCCTCGGGTCTGAAAAAAAAGACCAAGAAGAAGAAGTCGGCAACTGATCCTGTCGTTAAAGGTAACATTTCTCAAAAAATCCCCTTTGCTAAGCGTTTAGGCGACGAGGGATTAGATGTTGTTCGGTGATACCAGGTTGCAGCGCTACTCTTGAGGTTGCTCGGAAGGCAACCAACAAATGGAAGGGGCCTCTTCCTCTTGCCGAAGTGCCCTCCAACAAAAGGAGTAAAGATTCTAGGAACTTTTATTTTAAATATGCTTTTGAAGAGTCGGCGTTGATCAAGGACTGCGAGATGGAACGGGCCAACTTAATGCGCTTCCTTAGAGATACTTTCGAGGCTCTTCCTCCTGTCTCCGAGATGCTCAACTGGGAGGAGTATATCGCCATGGCAAAGTTGACGTTCTCGATTAGTATTTAGTATTTTTTTTGTTTTATCTTATTTGCTTTGTTTCTGACTTTTTCACTTTTGCTCCCTCCCCTTTTTCAGATGATTGCCCAAATGAATTAGGTTCTCTTGGGAAAAGAGAAGGCGATGGCTGCTGAGGCCGAGAATGCCCGCCGGTTGAATGAGATGTCGGAGCAGTTGGAGAAATCTCACTAGGAGGCGGCGGAGGCCAGATCTTTTTTGGCGGTAGTTCAGACTGATCTAACTTGGGTAATATCCGAGTTAGAAGCGGAGCGCTTGAAATCTTTGAAGTATGAAAAAGAGATTTCTGCTCTTAAGGATGCTTCATGGTCTGCTACCGAGTTCCAAGATGCGACTTTCTGGGCGGCAGAGAAGCACAAAGTCGCCATCTTTTCTCTTCAGGACGACATAGACGCCTTTAAAGGTAAATCTAAGTATTTTCAATCTTTCATATATTTGAAGTGTTGATGAGTTTTTCTTTTGTTTCAGATTCCTTGGCTGATCGTCTCAAAAGGATCTCAGATTGCTTCGACTTCCTTGATGCAAGCTACCTATCGCTTGGGTTATTCTTAGATGTGCGGCTATGACCTTCTCTTACAATGCTTCCGGATGCCGAGATTATCTCTTTCGGGGCTTCCGGTCTTACTTCGGCTAAGGCCCTTGTCGAGATGGAGGTTATCAAGGCTCTTCATCCGGATGAACTTTTTATGTTGACTTTTGAGTTCTGCAAATCTCCCAATCTGCAGGAAGCCGCTCTGGCATGGAACGAGGTGCTTGCGTTTAGGTCAGATCCGAATGACGTAGCTGTACCAGGGACTGAGGATTGTCCAAAGGTTAGTATAAACATTTTGTTGTAAAAACATATTCATTCCCTTTTATGGGAAATTTGTAAAAACATTTTGATTATATTTTGAATGTATAATATTCCGTTATTCACCTTTGTTTTGGAAAATTTTGAAGTTCACTCAATAAGGTTGTAGGACTTAATTAATTATGATCAAGATCTTTTGGCTTTGGTAGAGTTTAGTAGACTCGGCTTAGTTTTGTGTGAGTTTTGTGTTTTCGAGCAAGATTTTAGGGGCTCGGCGAGATTTAGACCCGACTTGGTTTGTGCGAGGTTTTTGACTCGGATAAATATAAACGGGAGTTTAGGGACTTGGCGAGATTTAGACTCGGCTTGGTTTGTGTGAGGTTTTTGACTCGGCTAGGTACAAGCAAGATTTTAGGGACTCGGCGAGATTTTGGACTCGGCTTAGGTACGGGTGAGATATTAGCGACTCGGCAAGATTTAGACTCGGCTTTAATTGTGCAAGGTTTTGACTCGGCTAAATATGAGCGATATTTTAGGGACTCAGCGAGATTTAGACTCTGCTTTAATGATAATACCTCTGCTTTGAAAATATTCTATAGAATAGTTTAACGAGTCTATTAACTCGGCGAGATTTTAAGACTCAGCTTTTGACTGGATGAATTTTCTGTCGCAAGAATATCTTTTGTTTAAGAATTTGATCTCTTTATTACGAGAACTTGGTCTCAGCTAAGTGTGAGAATTAGATCGTGTGTTTGTTTAAGAGAACTAGGTCTCGGTTTTACGATTTGTGAGAGTTAGATCTCGGCTTTTTGTGCGAAAAGCTAAGTTTTGATTTTAAGTGAGGTTTGAGACTTGGTTCTATTATTTACGAGTTTAGAGACTCGGCGAGATTTTAAGACTCGACTATATTGAGTGAGATTTTACGACCCGACGAGGTTTTAAGACTCGGCTTTTGAACGTCTTTGTGAAAACTTGATCTCTTCTTTTCGGGAGTTAGGGTGTAACCCTTTTTTTTTTATGCGAACCCAAGATGGGAACTTATTAAAATTTTATTTAGTTATATCTGCACCCGAAGGCTACCTACGTACCCTACAGGGATCAAGCCAAGACGTAGTTCTGATTACATAATTAATTAGATGAGGATGCGTCAAGTAACACATCTAAATCACCGAGTCGGCGTATCTTCAATAGTAATATCACTTCAAGTTGATGGAGTTGCAACTTCGCGGAACCATCTCTCCTTCCATAGTCACGATCTTATAGACTCCTGGTTTTATGATTTCACAGATGATATATGGTCCTTCCCAGTTAGCGCCGAGTTTTCCTGCGTTAAGTTCAGCCGTGTTTTCAAAAACTTTCTGGATTACTAGATCTCCTACTGCAAACTGTCTTTCACGAACTTTCATATTGTAGTACTTTGCAGCTCGATGTTGATAGTTCTGTAGAAGTGTTTCGTTGCGTTCTTCTTCCAAGTCGTCGATGCAGAAGTGTTTCGTTGCGTTCTTCTTCCAAGTCGTCGATGCTGGTTTCCATTGCTTCATTGTTTGAATTTTTGTCTTCGGGAAAGCGTTCTTGACGCATAGTTGGTACCACTATTTCTGCTGGGGCTATTGCTTCCATTCCGTGAGAAAGAGAGAAAGGAGTTTGTCTAGTTAAGCGTCTTGGTGTTGTCGATGTGACCATAACACGCCATCCTACTCGGAAGCCCAATTTCCCTTCTTTTCCAAAAGCCTTTTCTTTATTCCATCTATGATCTGCTTGTTCGTTGCCTCGGCTTGTTCCTTTCCTTGTGGGTTTTGAGGAGTAGATTTACTCACTCGGATGCTCCATCTGGAATAAAAGTTAGTGAACTTTGTCGAGATGAATTGAGACCTATTTTCTGTTACAATCTCGTAAGGTAGCCCATGACGGTAGATTATGTTCTTCCACACAAACTTGATTACGTCTCTATCTTTGATGTGTGAATAAGCCTCCGCTTCGACCCATTTAAGAAGTAATCTGTCATGATAAGCATGAAGCGCTTTTACCAAGATGATGGCAACATTTCGACTATGTCCATTGCCCACCGCATAAATGGATACGGTATAGCTCTTAAAGTTAGTATTATGCACAATCCTTCACCATTGTCGGCCAATAATACGCGAGAGTGCGGATCTTGTGCACGAGTGATCTTCCACTATTGTGATTTCCACCAGCTCCATCATGTGTCTTTTTAATGATTTCGTTGATCTCGTCACCATGGATGCAAGTGAGGAAGATTTTGTTTGTACTTCGCCGATACAACTTTCCATCAACTTGGGCATAGAAAGCGCATTTGCCTTGAGCCGGCGAGCTGCCCACCTGTCCTCTGGGTCCATCCATAATGTACGCCAGAATCTCGTCTCGCTAGTCGATCTTCTGCTTGCTGGGCTGTTCAAAATCTGGCATCTCGGTGTCGGAGGCATTCCTAGTTTCAGTAATTGCTGAGATGAGTTTAACGTCTCCTTTCGGTAAGCTTATACTCAGTTAGTCTATACTTACGACTAGTATTATCCACCTTCGCACGGGATTTGTTGTGGATGCGAGAGCTGCTAAGGCATCAGCTGAAGTGTTCTTAGATCAGGAAATCTTGTTTACTTTGAATTTTAGATCCTTTGTCAAATCCTTGACGACTTTGAGGTATGCTTCCATCCGATCATTCTTTGTATCATAGCCTCTATTCACTTGGTTGACTACTAGTTGAGAATCACAATAACATTCTACTTCGGTTACCCCAATCTCTTTGGCCAGCCTTATCCCTGCGATCACTGCCTCGTATTCTGCTTCGTTGTTGGATGCTGGAAACGCAAGTTGGAATGATTGCTCCAAGATTTCTCCTGTCAAACTTTCAAATTGGATTCCGATTCCCGAGCCATGTTGTGACGATGATCTGTCAACGTAAATCTTCCAAGTTCGAAGAAATTTGTCTGACTCTAAAGGTTCCAAGTCAAGGGCCAGCTCAATTAGAAAGTCAGCCAGTACTTGAGACTTTGTACTCGTTCTTCCCTTAAACTTGATGTCATATTCACTTAATTCGATGGCCCACTTAGCCAGCCTTTCAAACTGGTTTGGACTATGTAGAATCATTTGTAGTGGGTGATTAGTCAACACAATGATAGTGTGATACTGGAAGTAAGGCTGTAACTTCCTTGCTGAGATCACTACTGCTAACACAAGTTTCTCCGTAGTAAGGTATCTAGTTTCGGCTTTGTCCAAAGACTTGCTTTTGTAGAAAATTGGGTGATGGGTTCCTCGGTTGTCTTGAACTAGCACACTACTCACTTCTGATGCTGATACTGCAATGTATGAGTATAATGGCTCTCCATCTTCAGGTTTTCAAGAATTAACGGAGTTGAAAGATAGTCCTTTTACTCAAAAATGGTATTCTCGCACTTTTCATCCCACTTGAACTCTTTGTTTCCCCGCAACAAGTTGTAGAATGGGAGACACTTATCCGTTGAGCGTGAGATGAACCGATTTAGGGTAGATATTTGACGTGATCTTCTGCTTTAAGAGACTTGACTAGCATGTCATCAATGTAAACTTCCATTGTTTGTCCGAGTTAATCGGCAAACATCTTGTTGACCAGTCTCTGGTAAGTCACTCCAGCATTTTTCAAACTGAATGGCATTACTTTATAGTAGTAAGTTCCTCGTTCTGTGATGAATTAAGTTTTCTCCATGTCGTCGGGGTGCATCAGAATTTGATTATATCTCGAGAATGCGTCTATAAATGAAAGAAGTCATTTCCAGCAGTTGCCTCAACAATTCTGTCGATATTTGGCAGTGGGAAATTGTCCTTTGGGCAAGCTTTGTTGAGGTCAGTGAAGTCCACACATACTCTCCACTTTTCGTTCTTCTTGGGAACGACTACCGGGTTCGCTAATCATTTCGGATATTGGACTTCGACGACTGATCCGGCATCAGTTAGCTTTTTGACCTCGTCAATCACAACCTTTATTCTTTCTGGCCCTAGCTTTCTTCGTTTCTGCTTGATGATGAGCTTGTAAGTCAGATCAATTTTCAATCTGTGGCTTGCAATATTTGGATTGATTCCGTCCATATCTTTAGCTGTCCACGCAAATGTCGTTATGTATTGTTCTAGAAGTTGCTTCAACTTGTCTCAGATCGGCTTACTCAAGTTGACCTCAATGCTGACGCATTTAGACGGGTCTGTTAGGTCGATATTGACGAGTTCGACGCTAGATTGGTCCGGTTTTTCTGGAACGGGAGGTTCCGTTAATGCTTTGCTTTTCACTGTTGCCGTGATCATGTAGGATTTGTTCTGTAACTTTTACTCGGCGATAAAACATGTCTGAGACATCTTTTGATCTCCTCGAAGCGTGTAAACTCCTTCACTTGTCGGAATCTTCACACACTAATGGTAGCTTGACGGGATTGCTTTCATCATATGAATCCAAGGTATTCCAAGGATCATATTATAGATTGGCGGTTTATCTACTACCAAGAACTTAATCCATCTGGTAATCCCGGCAACTCGGACTGCTAACTTAATAGTTCTGATTGCATTTATCATACTTCCATCAAATACAGTCAGAGTTCTATCCACAGGTTTGAGTCCTATGTCTGGTAAAACCATCTTATCCAACGTATCCTTAAAGATTAGATCTACCGAGCTGCTTGTATCGATGAGAATCTAAGATACGTCACAGTCGGCTACTCGTAATGTGGGAAGCTTACTCCTTCAACATCTTTGGCAGTGAATGTAACTTCTAAGTCAACTGATCCTAAGCTTTCTTCGACTGGATCAAGGTTGATTGCTGCTACACCCTTTTGTTCGTACATCTTGATCGATCTTATAGTTTCGTCACAGAATTATAATCCTCTTATGATTACATTGACCTCCACTCTTGGGGAACCTGATTCTTTGGTCTCCCCATCTTGTTTTTGCCATTCCGGGTTTTATTTGACACTACCGTCTTGGTTTGCCGCTTTGTAAGCTGCTTCTCGCAACTCGGCTTCTTTTCGTTTTTATGCTTTGAACTTTTGAGTTTCTTCTTCTGAGAGATTCAATTCTCCCTTGATGAACTTCTCGGCAAGTAGTTCTTGCAGCTTTTTGCACTTCGAAGTGGAATGACCGATCCTATTGTGAAAGACACAGTATTCATTTCGGTTGTAAGTGTTGTTGAACGGCTTCTTACGAGCTGGGCTGTCAGTTTTGCCGACTTGAAAAGCTGTTATCAAGATCACTTTTCCTCTGTAATTGTGTTGTCTCGGCTCATGATATTCTTCTTTCGACTCCTTAGTTCATGAGTCTCGATGAATTTTCTGTGTTCTGGTGAGGATTTGTTTTTCCTCTACGTAATCTGCATAACTTGCTGCTTTACAAAGGGCATCCGAGATCGTACTAAGGCGATTTATGAAAATATCTCTTCTCAAGGCCTCATCTGTAACCATTCTGGTTCTTAGAGCCTCAATAGCCATGTCGTCAATGACTTTTGCTTTAGTCAGGATTTTATTAAATGTTCAAGGTATGACTTCAGGGATTCATCAAACCCTTGCTTCAAAGACCTCAACTCCGCTGTAGAAGTATCTTGGTTAACGAATATGGCGTATTCCTTCATGAACAACTCGACAAGTTGATTGAAGCTTTCGATCGATTCAGTTGGTAACTTGGTGAACCATACTAGGGCATGCTGGTTAGATTCTCGGCGAAGAGTTGGCAGTAAGCTGCGTCCTCCTAGTCGAGATTGTAAGTTATCCCGTTCATCATGACGTTGAAAGTACTCATGAATTTGATCGTATTAGTGGTCCCGTTGTATGTAAGATCGTATTTAGAAGATTCTTGCTAGATTTTAGGAAATTTTCTATGTCGAAATAGGAAAATTTTCATTTTTTTGTTTGCTGACCTGTCGTCCGACTTCCTTCAAGCTTCAGCGCGCTTCTGATTAGGAATTCTTCCGAGTTGAGACTTCGATAAACTTGCCGAGTTCAATACTTAGAATTTGTCCATTGTTTCCCGTGGACTGAAATAGAATCTCGAATCCACTTCCAACAAAGCACATAGGGGAAGGTATTAACGTGGCCACCTTAAGATATATCATGGCTGGTTTAGGTCTCTTCGTCAGCTCTTTTTAACCCACATGAAGCTTCTGTAGTCATAGGTTTTGATTTGTACATTAGAGTCTTACCCTTTCAATTAATCCCTTTTACAAGAATGCATCAATATTCTCCTGTGTGCTCCATCATGTGAGACTCCTTCACGCAGGTTAATGTCCAGAGTTGACACAGTGAGTTCACTTTCATATTGTTTTTGAGTTTAGGATTATATAGGATTGCAGTAAACATTTTTTTTGGCTAAAAGAGTTTGTTTGTCTATTGGCTAGAAATTTGAGACTAGAATTACCAAAAGATGTTGTAGCATCTCGCACTGGTCAATATGATAATTAAATCCTTAAGTGCACTGAAGTTCGTCCGTGTAAAATTCTTGCAGGTCAGTGATAAGTTGTACACTCTTAGTGAAATTTCAATAATTACAATGTTAATGTTATTGTGCATTAATGTGATGCAGAAACAAATACCTGATGAGACGTTGTAATTAGTTATGAGTATGGGTTCCAAGAGAAGAATGCAAAGAGAGTTTCACAGCCTTTGGAGATGTTGGAAATTAATGATATATGTTCATTGCACGTGTTATCTTACCTTCACATGTGTATTCCTCGAGGAGAAAGACAAGGTTGTGACGTGTCAATCCTTTAGATGGGTGGAGAATTGTACTATAACTAGTTATGAAGATGCCTCTCTTGGTGAAATGAATCTCAGCTGACCTGGTGGATTATGACAATATGGTCTTATCATATAAAAACTAGATATGACCGTGCAATGCACGAATTTAATTTTGTAAAATAAAACATATATATATATTGGATCGTTCGATTTATTACGTGGAAGAATTTCGTTGATTAGTAACTTTTGAAATCCAACTTAATTAATAGGATTTGGATTGTTAGATTTGATATGTTGAAGAATCACGTTGATTAATAACTTTTGAAACTTAATTTTATATAATAGGATACTGCAAAAGTTTGGATTGTTAGATTTGAAACATAGAAGAATCCGGTTGATTAGTAACTTTTGAAATCCAACTTTATAGAATAGGATATAAAATAAATATTTTTGATTATTTTTATTTAAGAATCATATATAAATATCATTATTTAATATTTTTTATGTTAGGATTGTGAATATAGATAAATACTTTATAGTAAATATAAAAGTTAAAGAAAAATATATTTAAAAATATATGAAAATAATGCAAAAATTTAGATCGTTAGATTTGACACGTAGAAGAATCTTTTTGATGAGTAACTTTTGAAACTCAACTTTATATAATCAGATATAAAATTTGAAGGAAAAATATATTTAGAAATATATGAAAATACTGCAAAAGTTTGGATTGTTAGATTTGACACGTGGAAGAATCTTTTGCTCATGAGTAACGTTTAAAATTTAACTTTATATGATAGGATCTTGTTGATGAGTAACTTTTTAAACTCAACTTTATATAATAGGATACTGCAAAAAGGTTGGATCATTAAATTTGACACATGAAAGAATCTTGTTGATTAGTAACTTTTGAAACTCAACTTTATATAATAGGATTTTGGAACCATAAATAATAATAGTTTTTAATATTTTTATGTTAAATTGTGAATAGATATAAATACTTCGTGGTAAATATAACATTTTAAGAAAATATATAGATAAAAATATATGAAAATATTGCAAAAGTTTGGATCGTTAGATTTGGCACATAGAATAATTTTCTTTATTAATAAGTTTTGAAACTCAACTTTATATAATAGGATAATGTAAAATTTTGGATCATTAAATTTAACACGTGGAAGACTACTGTTGATTAGTAACTTTTGAACGCAACTTTATACAATATGAATTTATCTTAGAATCATCAATAAAGAAAATTTTTAATATTTTTTATGTTAGGATTATGAAAAGAGATAAATATTTTATTGAAAATATAAATATTTAAGGAAAAATATATAAAAATATTGCAAAAATTTGAATCGCTAGATTTGACACGTAAAAAATCTCATCGATTAGGAACTTTTGAAACTCAATTTTATATAATATAATTAGATATTTATGTTAAGATTATTAAAATAGTTGAATATATTTTTTGCAAATTCGTTGTTGAAATTTTACTTTTCTTATAATTAGTAAGAGATAAATAATTATACTTATTTTTATTTTACAATTCCTTTTTTTGTTAGAATTGTGAATAAAATAAATATTTCTTGATAAAGATAAATATCTCTAATATATATTTTATTTTATTTTTAATATCTAATACGGAAAATATTATGATCGTTGAATTTGGCATGTGAAAAAATCTTATTAATTAGTAACTTTGAGAAACCTTAATTTGTATAATAAGATTAAAAAAAAACTACTTCACAGGATTTTAAGAAAAAGAGATAAATACTAATAAGATTTTTTTCATTCAATATCTATTTTTAACTAAATAAATACTACAAAATCTATGCTTTTTAGATCGGATATGTGGAATGATTATGTTTAATAAGTAACTTTTGAAAACCAAACTTTACATGATAGGATTTTAATTTATATGTTTTTTCAATAATAAATTTTTAGAAAAAATATTATAAATTGTAAGTTAAATTAAAATTTACAAATCTCAAATTATGTTTATACGTCGAACAATTATGTTGATTACTAAATTTTGAAAACCCAATTATTTTGTATTAGATTTTGAAAAAAACTACTTTACATAACATGATTAGGAAAAAAGATAGATACCAATAATTTTATTTAATGTATATTTCATCCCTTTTTTAACTAAAAAATATTACAAAATCTATGATCGATAGATTTGACATATGAAAGAATCTCATTAATAAGTAACTTTTGAAAATCCTATTTATATGATAGGATTGACACGGTAAACAATCATGTTGATTACTAATTTTTTTTTGTCAACATTGGATCGACAAGGCCCGATCCATAGCTTAAAGTCCACCTATGAAATTCTTTTTTTAAGTTAGCATAATGCAGCGGGTAGGAATCAAACCCTAGTGTCAAGTCATTAACTGGATCATCCTAACTATCTGACTGAGAGCAACTCGGCTGTTGATTACTAACTTTAAAAACCCTGCTATTTTGTATTAAATTTTTGAAAAAACTACTTTATATAATACGATTAAGAAAATTGGAAAAATACTAATATTTTTTTTCTTTAATATATATTTTATCTCTTTTTCAAATAAAAACATATTATAAAATTTATGATTTTTAGATTTGACACGTGAAAAGATTTCCTTAATAAGTAATTTTCTATTAAGAAATTGAGATGTGAATATGTTCATTCACAAAACTTATATTTAATGATAAAAAATCATATTAATAATTAATAAAATTAAAGATACATTTAATTATAATAATTTATCTCTTTTGTTTGTTTGTTTTGATTCTGTTGGATATAAACAAAAGAAATAGAATTAATAACGTAAATAAATTTTTTGATGCAAGCAGTAATAAAACTTTTTGTGAAAGTTTAAGAAAAGCTAAAAAAATATCAAAATTTTCTATGTTGATAAAATATTTATTTCCTTGTCTACATATATATAACAATTAATATTCACAAATTCCTTTTTGGATTAAGATTTTTTTTGTTTAGAAATATCTATATAGATAAATATTAATAATAGAGAGATATATTAAAATAATATTCTATTATGAATTTTTGCTAGAATGTTTAAAATATTTGCATTTCTTTTTTGCAAATTTGTTTTTAAATTATATTTTAAATATTGATAATTATCTAATATTAGGTTTCATTTTTATTTTATAATTAGTAAGATATAAATATTTATTTTTATTTTTATTTCATAATTTCGTTAAGATTGTTAATAAAGATAACACTACAAGAAAACTTTTTTTTTGAGACTGCACAATCAGTCGCAAATCAGTCCCATTTT